>OX457043.1:1783366-1905866 GCA_949752735.1 Lumbricus terrestris | reverse complement strand
TCCGAGTCTATAGCCTAGTTATACCTGCTTAGGTCCCCCCCACCCCGATACTACAATTACGCCATATCTGGAAATTGAATCATGTAGGCCTACTTCGTGGTCTGTTTCCAACTGTTGTTCGTAAGTCGTATGCTCTGCGTTGGAGATCGCATGACTTTCAACTGCCCATAAAAACAACTTTCTTCGTCTCTCTCGTAGCCTATAATATATTCTTCGGGACTGTACGTAGCGTTAATTCTAGGAACTATAAGAACTCGTTGTCCCTGGCTTCCAGCAGAAACAGGTAGTTTAGTGAACTTCCCATTTCCTGTCTATAGTAGGCTTATAAGTTGCGCCCTATCAACTTAATTTTCTTGAATAAACCAAGTATAGGCTATGATTTTACAAATTAATAGCAATATGATAATGTATGACGTAACAATAACAAGTGAAAATGATTCGATCAGATTATAACGTCATAGGGTATAGCCCTATGACGTCACAATGATTACGCGATAAACATGACGTCACTTAGAATCGCTTAATAGACTCCTAAGAACTCAAAAAATTTGCTCACGAATCCATATCCACGACTTTTTCCCGTCTGTCGATCCGTAATGACCACTGCCTCATCAATTTCACCGAACTGCTGGAAAAATTCCCTCAACGTTTTGTCGGTTGTGTGATAGGGAAGACCGCCAACAAAGATCTTTGTAAATGTCGTATCTTTGTGTTGTAGGATTGTCATCTTTCATCCAAAACCACTTCTTCTCTTTATAATCTTACACTTCTTGCTCCAAACCGGTAAACTTCCACCACTGTCTATGCAAAACGATGTGGAAACTCCAGGTAAATAGCAACAGGGGGCGCGCGGGGCATCAGCGTGACGTAGGCTCTGACGTCAAACCACCGGATCCGCGGCTCTAGGTAAAATGTAATTCTTTGGGCTGACACGAATCAAAATATTGATGTGAGAAATGAGAAATGCGCCTTTCTGAACGTTTTTCCTCCTTTTTAACGTTTTGCATCCGTCGGAAAAAATCGTCTCGTCCGTTCGGCTTGTTTCGGATGAATTAGAGAAGGAACGAGAAGTGAATTGGCCTTCGAAAACACCCGCTGCGCTGTTTTCAACTTGATACTCGATCGCCGGTTTGGCGAAAAACCGTTAGGACCGTTTATTTTTCCGCGGTTGGTCTTTCCGTAAACTTTTCCGCACCGAGTCCGTTCCGCGAATGGAAAATGGAGTGGGGTTCATAAGAAAACGGGAGAGGAAGGACTGTGGAGTATACGGAGGTGGAGGATGAACAGGAGAATGGAAGCTAAGAGGAGGAGTAGGGGAGATGGTGTGCAGGAGGGGGAAGTGGAGGAGGGGGAAGTGGAGGAAGGGAGAGGGAGAAGGAAGAGTTTGGTTTTGGGGAGTTGGGGAAGGAAGTGGAAAAAGCAGGGAGGAGGATGAG
The DNA here is from genome assembly GCA_949752735.1 of Lumbricus terrestris. NCBI lineage: Eukaryota > Metazoa > Annelida > Clitellata > Crassiclitellata > Lumbricidae > Lumbricus > Lumbricus terrestris. The sequence goes on along the minus strand of OX457043.1, from coordinate 1,904,430 downwards.
GATCTATAGGGAGAGGAGGACGTGGTGATAGGAGCAAGCGAGGCTTAGACAGGCATAAGCAGTGGAATGGGAGTTTGAGTTATGGGAGGAACATGAATGGGAGGAAAGGTAGAAGCGGGGAATGTGGTTGTTTTGTTTGCCCACTGGCATCGAGGCCTTAGACGGTGGGTGCCTGAGGGAGGAGGAAACCTTCAGTCGGTGTGGCTGGCCCAAGACAGACACAGACAGAGAGACAGTCAGAGATAGTGAGACAAACAGACAGAGAAAGCGAGAGAGATAAACAGACAGAGAGAGACAAACAGTGACACAGAGGGAGACAGATAGACAGACACAGACAGACAGACAGACAGAAGTGGCGCCCTCTCTCTGGTCTCTGCTCGTTCACTCTAGCCAGGTAGAACGACTGATTGACCTATGAACGGTTCCAACAGATGACAGACACACAGACACACACACATACAGACTACCAGACAGATGGACAGACAGACAGACAGACAGACAAACAAACAAACATACAGGCACATATACAGGCATAGCCTACAGATACAGACAGAAAGACAGGCAGACATACATACATACAGAGAAAATGTGTGAAAAAGAAAGAATGATAGCGTGGATGCGTGTGTGTGTGTGTGTGTGTCTGTGTGTGTCTGTGTGTGTGTGTGTGAGAGAGAGAGAGAGAGAGAGAGAGAGAGAGAGAGAGAGAGAGAGAGACAGACAGACAGACAGACAGACAGACAGATCGACAGATACAGAGAGATCAACAGAAAAGGACAGTCTCAAATCATACAATGTTATCTGACGAAATCTAGGTTGATCTAAGTTCGTTTATCTATTATGTAGTCTATGTTTAATGTTTATATTACATGTATGTACTTATTTGCATCAAAGCAAGAAAACATCTTATGGCGATATCTCAAAAGCGCACCACCATCATCATATTTAATCTAACGATTTATGTCATCTTCTTTAGGCTCAAGGCATCAACGGAAGTGAAGATACTGTGGCTAAATGAGAAAAACAGCGGATTAGTATTGCAACATCTTTCTGGAAATGTTAGGGAAACGCGCCCAATTATTGAGGCAAGAGATCACGCGCGTTAAATTGAGTTGAATTCAAAGGAACTCGACATTTTCGCTTTACTGGCGCTTAACAGACTAGCGACAGATGCAGTTTGAAGGGAGGTTAGAAATTCGCTCGGAGAGATGGAAGAATGGTCAGAGGAATGGATTGATGAATAGGTGGATAGATAGACGAATAGCTGGATGGTTAGACGAATAGGTGGATGGATAGATGAATGGATGAATGAATAGGTGGATGGATAGGTGGATGGATGGGGCGCGGTGGTGTAGTGGTGGGTTCGGTGCCTTGGAGCTGGAGCGTTCCAGGTTCGGATCCACCTCAAGCCGCCGCATAGAGACCTTCGGCAAGTCCTTCACTCGCAATTACTCGTGCGCTTCTACGTGAAACTCGGACATAGTGTCCGCGTTGTAGTCGGGAGCGCCTCTGAGTATAGACATATATATATATATTCGTTTAATCAAACATCAGGTTGACAAGCCGCAACACGGTTATAAGATGAAGAGAAAAATAGTTTTAAAAATTAGTTTGTTCATTGTTCACGGGTTATTTATCATGGACGGACGAACGGACAGACGGATATATGAACGGATGGATGTGTGGGTGAGTGGATGGATTGATGGATGGAATAATTGATGGATGGATGGATGGATGGATGGTCGTCGGTGTTTGAAATCTGCGAGTGGAAGTACGGAAGCGAGAGTAAGCTTAGTCAATGGAGGTGGATTTTGATTTATGTCAGGCTGCACAATTATTCGGCGTTGTTTAGCGCAGAAAGAGATACAGATAACAACTTCATGGCTCACGCTATTTTTCTGTTCTTTTTTTGAGTTATAACTTGATATAATATTATGTCGGGTCTGTTATTGGCTAGCACGGTGTGGTAACAAAGCATTACCGCGTCGCCCTTCTCCCTTAGCATGGCTTTGGACTAGCGCCACTTAAAAAAAGTCAGAAACCGTTTCAGCCTTTAAAAGTCGATGTTAAAATAAAACGCGGTTATCATCACTCCCTCCTTTCCCTTTCACCTTGAGACTGGCACCTGAGAAAAAACGCCGTGGTTGATTATTGTCGTTAAATTAATGTAGGGCGTTGACCTCGGGCGTTGGAAGCGCAGATTTAATGCTCGCGTTGGCAGTTTTTTGAATGCGTATGGCCTGCGTCCCATGCGCACGCATCTGTGGCAGAGACCTGTTGGCGGCAATGTGCGTCTCTGCTCTCAATGCACAGATGGAAGCACGCTGAGGTCAAAGAGTACATGTACCACTGCTGGGACATGTTTGCTAGTTAGATGCTAACCTCGTGACCTTTTCTGTCTGTCTACCTGTCTGTCCACCTGTCTGTCTGTCTGTTTGTCTGTCTGTCTGTCTACCTGTCTGTTTACCTCTCTATTGTCTGTATGTCTGTCTATCACTTGATATATCTATCTATAAACCAATTTATCCGTCTGTCCTTCTGACCTACCTGTGTGTATGCCCCTCTGTCTGACTGTACGTTTTCTATTTAACTTTCTATTTCTCCGTCTGCTCGTTTGTCTGTCTCTATGTCTGTCTGTCTGTCTACCTGTCTGCTTGTCTGTCTATATGTCTGTCTATCTTGATTGTCTTTATGTCTGTCTATCTACCTCTTTGTCCTTCCATCTATCTGTCTGTTTGCCTCTAGCCTATGTCTGACTCCATGTCTGCCTACTGCATTACCTTCAGACCAGCGTCGAAGTCAATTGTTCTAACGATAAAGCTCCTATCTGAACAGCAGCAACTTTCTATTCTTAACTGGCTTCCACTACCGTCGCGCCTGTCTTACACTGAGGCGTGGTCGTATTTAAACTCCGCATATCATCCACAAACAACAGTGATAGACCTACATGTACTACGCTTGTGATTGACAAGATGAAGCAATTAAAAATTTCTGGCCTGTTTCAATGCCTCCCATTGGAAGTCATCCGCTATTCCTTCCGGTTAAGATACATGAACTTATTATCTTTACGTTTTGAAGTTCGACTCAAAGTTAAGCAAGAATGTTCAAATCGGTTAATTAAGTTCATCTACAATGAAGCTCATCAGTGTCAGAACGCTTCTCAGTGAAGTTCCTCATCACTTAAACTTGGTTTATCGGTTAAATCTCTTATCAGATAAGTTCCTTATAGCTTAGACTTAACTTAGTCTTATCGTTTTGGTGTATCAGTTCAATCTCTATCAGTTACATGTACATTTAGATAACTTATAGAATTGGCTTGTAACCAGTCAATTTCTTTTTCACTTTATCAGTTTACCAGTTAGAGCTGCATATTCAACCACTAGTACTCAATGTTGTTTTGGGAGGTTGGGGGGGGTTGGTTGGTGTTGGTGTTGGTGTTGGTGGGGTAGCTGGGCAGGTGGAGATGGAATGGGGAATAGGTGAGTCGGTGTGACTGCTATCTATCTATCTGTCTATCTATCTATCTATCTATCTATCTATCTATCTATCTATCTATCTATCTATCTATCTATCTATCTATCTATCTATCTATCTATCTATCTATCTATCTATCTATCTATCTATCTATCTATCTATCTATCTATCTATCTATCTATCTATCTATCTATCTATCTATCTATCTATCTATCTATCTATCTATCTATCTATCTATCTATCTATCTATCTATCTATCTATCTATCTATCTATCTATCTATCTATCTATCTATCTATCTATCTATCTATCTATCTATCTATCTATCTATCTATCTATCTATCTATCTATCTATCTATCTATCTATCTATCTATCTATCTATCTATCTATCTATCTATCTATCTATCTATCTACAGTGCCTAAAGTGTGGAAAAATAAGTGCCTGGACTGCCCTTTACCTCTCCAAAAGAAGTGCCTGGACGCAGTGGCGTAGCTAGGATATTTGGCGCCCGGGGACGAACTACAAAATTGGCGCCCCCCTCTATTAAATTTTTTCACATTGCTTTAGGGCCTACTGTCTTTATTCTTTAGAACGAACTCCCAAATGACCTCCGCCAGTTTGCTCATTTAATTCTATCTTGCCTTTTAATTTCACCTCATTCACTTACATTCACTTACTTAATAGCCAGTTGCCACTTATTGGAACTCTCGACTGAAAACCGAACATAATATTATTATCATGATTCTAGTCCTGCACCATCACCACGTACCACACTACCATCATTAGGGTAGAGGGGTGGGGGAACACCCCTTTAAAGGTTTTTTCTTCTAATTTGCAAAGTGAGTAGGCCTAATATATCGTTTCGAGCGTGAAATTATTGTAAGATCTAGTGGTGAATATCCTAAATACAGTACTACTGTGTTTAATAAAATTCCAAAGGACGACATTACAAAATAATTAAATACAAGGTGTTCAGAGGAACGTTTTACCCCGCACCTGGGACAAAACGCCTCTTGTCGCACATTTGTATTTTCCGATAACCTTTGTCACTTGTAATTTAATACAATATTTAATAATATTAAACTAAAAACTAAGTAGGGCCTATCATTAGAAATTTATTAATGATATTTATAATATCATACATATATCATAACACATAGGCCTGCGTGCATGCTGTCGATGAAAGAATAAAAATTTAATAAGTGTACGTACCGGTAGTTGATTATTTTGTACTGAGTTATATAACGTAAAACTAATAAATTTATTAGTAAATATATTAGTAAATTTAATATAAAATTAAATAGTAGACCTAATTATTTGAATTCAAACAAAATAACAGGACAAGACAGCACAATGCCCTCTTGAAAGAACGCCTGAGCTGTTGACCTCTTGACCCAATGAAGTAGACAAATATCCATCTGGGACCCTCTGCTTATCAGGCATCAGTTTCAGAGACAAGAGCCAAGCCAGACTAATCTACTAGCAGCCCACAGATGGAAAGGTACTAACTCTACCCGAGCCAGCATACTCCAGTAACCCCACTCACCTTCTATTCGGCCATTGGGCGAACTGGGCAATGGATGCAGCAGAATCCAGATAATTATTCATTCTGACCCAAGATTCCTTCACAACCAGTTGACCGCGCGAATTTGTAGTGCGTGGATCATTAACTGGGGTGGGATATTTCTGAGTGGAAATATCTTTTGGGGGGTCCCGTAGCTCAGTGGAGAGAGCGCTGGCCGTTAAACTGAGAGTCATCCGCGCAACCCGGGTTCAAGCCTCACACGGGGCAAAAATTTATTTGAATTTTCTGTTAGCTGCCATTGGCGCTTTGCTGTTGTGTTGCTTGACTCGGGTTCTGCTAAAAATAAAAGATAGCCCCTCCCACTCCTGGCTTGGCCGAATCAGGAGTGATCCAGCACTTAGGCCATTAGTGTTAAGTTACCGAACCTGTTGTAGCCGAACTGCGTGTCGTGCGAAGCAGGCCGTATTTCGTATAACTTGTACATGTAATCGTTCTGCGGTTTGTCAGATTGAATGTCAATAAACGAAGATTATTATTATCTTGGGTGCAGCCAGAGTGTGTGTGACCTAACAACCCCAGCTGCGTTGTGGCTTGGTCATTTACAATGAGTATGGGGCGCCTGTTGGTGCGCAATGGGGCGCCAAAATCATGCCTGGCAAGCGGTTTGTAAGCAATATGATTCTTACTGGATGTTTTGGGGCGCCAAAATTGAATCTTACAAATTTATATGGTACAAATTAGCCAAAATACAAGTGCAAAATTGCTACTTTCAACCCTCATTTTGGCGCCCCCTTCCCTCGGCGCCCGGGGACACGTGTACCCCCCTGACCCCCCCTAGCTACGCTACTGCCTGGACGCCCCTTACCTTTCCAGTCTGTGCTCGCCAATAAGTGGCTGGACGGCGTTCAGATTTTTAAAAAAGTGCATGGACGCCGTCCATGACCGTCCAGGCACACTTTAAGCCCTGTCTATCTATCTATCTATCTATCTATCTATCTATCTATCTATCTATCTATCTATCTATCTATCTATCTATCTATCTATCTATCTATCTATCTATCTATCTATCTATCTATATCTCTGTTTTTTTTTCTCTGTCTCTCTATATGTCTCTTTTTCTGTCTCTCTCTCCTTCAGTATTTCTGCCTGTCTCTGTGTGTCTCTGTCTGTGTCTGTCTGTCTCTTTCACTGTCTGTCTCTGTCTGTCTGTTTGTCTCTGTCTCTGTTCTGTCTCACTCTGTCTCTGTCTCTGTATGTGCGTCTCCCTCTGTCTCTGTCTGTCTGTCTCTCTTTCGCTCCATTCCATCGATTTCTCCTCCCTCCCTAACCCCCCCTATCCACCCCACCACATTCCATTTTCCTCCTCGCATCCATCCAGGCCTTTCCTCGCAATCCTTTGTAAGTTGATCTCTATTTACCCGCGCGTTGGTTCGTCTGAGAGCGCGTGCGTGCTCCTGATAGCGTTCATGGCCACCGGAAGCGCAATGCATTCTGGGTGTCTTGGCGTATCAATGCATGGCGAATAAAAGAAGATTTTCTCTGATGCAATCTCTTTTACTTCCGATCATGCGCATAAGATATTGGTTGAATGGATGGATGGCATTCCATTATTGATCAAGTATTAGGTGATAAAGTTGTGGAATATGTTTTGTCTTCAATGGAGCCGGTCGATGGCCAAGAGCACAGACGTCGTATGTGCCAAAAACAAAAATTTTCAGGAAGTAAAAAAAACCTTTTTTCAAGATACATGTTCCTTTCTCATAAAAAGTGAGATAGCCAAAATGTTTATTTTGATTCAGCAAGTGACATTGTCAGTGTCTTTTATGCAGCAGCATAATGAAAGGCTTTTACAATGTAATTAAAGGTCAGATACGACATCTGTGCACTAGATTATGTCGTATGTGTGGCAGAAATTACTGCACAAATGTCGTATGTGTGGCAGATACGACGTTTGTGACCTTAACTTGCAGATACGACATTCAGATTCTGAACGATATTTTACTGCATATACGTCGTATGTACATAAAAGCTTTATTAGGCTGTGAAGAATACTTTTACGCATCGAATAGCGTCAAAAAGTGATTTTATGAAAAATTGCAGATACGAAGTCTGTGCTCTTGGCCATCGCGGTGCTCGATAGTGCAATGGTTAACGTGTTAGCCTGACGATCGTCAGGTAATGGGTTCAAATCCAAGCCAAGGCAGAAAAGTTGATTCGAGTTTTCTGTCCCATCTGTGCGCACAACGGCACAAGCCAACTTGGTCATAACGAATATTCAGACGCAGTTCTGTTAGTCGGAATATGAAATGGCGAGGAATAAATCTGGTCATCCGACCATCTAGATCAGTGATTGCCAACCTTTTTTGACTTACGTCACACTAAGAAAGAATAAAAATTTTCACGGCGCACTTAATCATACTTAGGCCCTACCAATCATTATTATCTAATAGATCTAAGTTTTGTCACTCTTATTTAATAATATTTTAATTTTAATGTTCCTGTTGTATGTAGCCTATTTAAATATTATATATATATATGACCATTTATATAGCGCCGTAACAAGAAACTCACGAAGGCGCTATTGTCCAATAGGTCTAACCTAATACTAGGCTATAGCCTATAGTGACTTTAGTCAGTCAGCAGATCAAATTGAAACGAAGCTCCAGAGACGAAAATCATCCTCGCATTTCATCGTCGATTCTAAGAAGTCTCTCCCTCTTTTTACATTTGATTGAAATCAAATGCAGCTTAGGTTGAAAATCTAAATTCACAAAACCACGAAGATGTAAATGGCGGAAGAATTTTGACTGCTCTTGAACTGATCGAAGGATAGGTAGGCTATGGTTTCTGAATGGAATGCCAAAACTCATCCAAACTCTTTTCGGAAAATGTTGACTGATAAAATTTGTCATTTCGTAAATCAATGAGCTGTTCTTCATCGTCGGTTGTAAGATTTGCTGTTTCACCGATTACGAATGGAATGATTACCCAGTCAAAATTGTCGATTGCAAGCGAAGGGAAGTAGGCCTAATGCTGTAGCGTTGGTTGTAGGTCTATCAATGTGTTTAGTAGGCTATTTCAGGTGCAATTTAAAAAAATTGAGATCCTTTGATCGTGGGAAAACAATAAAGATTTCCCTTGGAGATCTTAACCTGCTACAGTGTGAGAGATTAAGACCAACTGGCCTAAATTTTGATGCTGCAGTGATGATGTTTTCGGATGTTTTGTTTGGACTCATTATTAATTAATAAAATAATAGAATTTTCCCGCGACACACTTGCAAAGTTCAGGCGGCACACAGTTTGGGAATCACTGAACTAGGTAGTTCAAGGTCGAACAAATGAAGTCACTATACTACATTATACACGTAGTGCCTATAGTTGCCTAACTGCCTCTGGGATTGATCTTCTATACGTAAGTTACGCTACGCGAGTGTAAATGGATATTAAATCAGAGACGTTTTCTGTGATACCATGAGTGATGCGAAACTATTGCAAACAGCCGGACTATTGCATTGGTTGTAGGAAAGACTGCACTCAGTGACGGACCCAGACATAAACGAGGAGCAAACTAAAGCACGTAGCCGTAGGGTGGAAATGGGTTAGATGGACAGCGGGGAAAGATGGCTCGTAATAGTAATCGTAAAATTTTCATTTCTACAGTGCCTAAAAAGCTTATTCACAATGACTCAATAAAAACAAAATCGATAGGGGGGTTTCATTTCTACAGTGCCCCAAAAGCTTATTCACAATGGCTCAATAAAAACAAAATCGATAGGGGGGGGGGGGTGGTCAAGATCCGTAGAGTTAGACTTGAAGAAAGGCAGACGGTTAAGGTGGATGATGTGTAGAGTTTAAACGGCGTGCACGGTAAGTATGCGGGCATGTGGAGGAATCCGGCCAGATGGCAGAAGACGATGGAGGTTAGAATCTGTGAGAAAGCAGCTTTCACTTTCCTGTGAATGAATTTGTGGAATAGCGAGAGATGTAGTTTTGGTGTGTTCGTATACCGGTATGATGATCAGATGTTTGTCGTACAGACAGTCAGTGGAAAGCTGTTGGTCCCTCCAGTTGGAACCTTAACCTGTCAGCATCGTGCTTTCGCAATTATATGCGTCCATCTGTCAGGAATAGGCAAGTCTTCAGTTGGAGATACGTCTGTTGTGTTTCACATGCAATGGCTTTTGATTTCACATAACTCGCCAGATGGCAGAAGACGATGAAGGTTAGAATCTGTCAGATGAGTGGCCGTGTTCAGAAATTTTCTGGAAGTAGATAAATTGGTATCACGTGACTGTCTCGTTCGCTTATTTAATTAGCTCCAATTACGTTTACGGATTTTCTCGGATGCTTTGGAAAATGTATGTATGTGCACTAGTTATAGCGCCCATTCAGGATTCCTACTCAGAAGCGCTCCCGACTACAGCGCGGACAGTGAATTGGAGTTTCATGCCGAAGCGCTGAGTAATTACGAGTGAATAACTTGCCCAAGATCCTTACACGTCGACTTGAGCTGGATTCGAACCTGCTACCCTTCGGCTGCAAGGCAACGAACATACCCACTACACCACCGCGCCCCACTAATGTGTTCAATCAACACTTGAGAAAATGGAAATAAAGACTGGCTGACTGACTGGCTGGCTGGCTGACTGACTGACTGACTGACTGACTGACTGACTGACTGACCGCTATATTAATTTGTTCTTTCAGCAAATCAGTCAGCGTCTGTTTTTCTGTGCATCTGTGTATGCCTTTGTTTGTCTGTCTGTCTGTCTGTCTGTCTGTCTGCCTGGCTGTATACTTCTAGGCATGTACGTACATGCATGTACTTATGTGCGCAATGCGTGTGGGATCTGAGAGCTGGCTATTTGAAAGCGCCTGTTAGATATCATTTACTGAAAGATTTTAATGAACGATTGATTACAGGGATTAAATTTCAAATTTCCTACGATGTCTAAACATGCGAGCATTTTGTAAACAAAAATGAAAATGACATGCCACGTATAGGCTACTGTAGATGTGCGCCGCATATAGCGTGTCGACCAACAGATCGAACCAAGACCTCTTTTATTCATAGATCGGTCTTGAGATTAGGTCTTGTAATAATCCATTTGAACAAATTATTTAGGTAGCTTATAGGCTAATTATTAGAGCATCAGTAAGCTTAAAACGTAGCGTTAATTAATTTCAGGCAAAAGAGTATCCTACATCATCCTGTATCGTATCCAGGAAGATTGTCGTTGTTAGCTGGATGGTATCCGTGACTAATAGGCCTATAAGTCGAGTTGACTTGGTCACACAAATCTAAAAGTCTTATTATACAGTGGTGTGAAAAAGTTTTGCATCGCCCATATATTTTGCGTTTCTGTGCATCATTTCTTCTGTATTAAGTTGAATAATGTACTGGTAAGCATGTGGGCGTTAATTAAAGGTTTTCTTATTGTTTGGTTTGAGTTTACAAGCATATTTCTTTTAAATTTGACATGATGAAAGTTCGTTTACCACCTCGTGACTATACCAGCATGAGTAAGGCCATACAGGCTTGTTACCCGCTAATGCTTGTTCTGTGCATAGTGCAATGTGTTGGGATGAAATGACCGGTTATGTGGGGTCGTAGGCCTTCTTTAGGATTTAGAGGCCTGGAAAAAGCCATTTTCGCATGTCAGTGATCCACCAATTTTTTTGGTCCAGCCCTTGTTCTTCACCACTTGTCTGCAACGTTTCGGCATCGAGTTGACCAGCTTGACGAGGTGGTCATGGGACACAACGCGGCTCCAGGCGGCGATGAGCGATTCGATGAGCTCGCATTTGGAAGTTGGATATCTCTTGGATATCTCCAAGGCTACTTTATGCCACAGATTCTCAATTGGATTGAGATCCGGGGACCGGGCGGGCCGGTCCAGCGTCTTAACGTTGTTCTGTTTGTTCCAGTTGGTCACCAGTTTGGCAAGATGGCATGGTACATTGTCATGCTGAAAGGGGAACTGGCCTGGGAAGAGTTGCTGAACTGATGGCACCATGCACTTCTGCAGTATGCCGATGCACTTGGTTGCGTTGACCATTCCATCAACGATATGCAGACGTCCGACGGCACTGGCAGCCATGCGATCCAAACCATAACGAAAGAAAACAACGCTGGACTGGCCCGCCCAGGCCCCGGATCTCAATCCAATTGAGAATCTGTGGCATAAAGCAGCCTTGGAGATATCCAAGAGATATCCAACTTCCAAATGCGAGCTCATCGAATCGCTCATCGCCGCCTGGAACCGCGTTGTGTTCCATGACCACCTCGTCAAGCTGGTCAACTCGATGCCGAAACGTTGCAGACAAGTGGTGAAGAACAAGGGCTGGGCCAAAAAAATTGGTGCATCACTGACATGCGAAAATGGCTTTTTCCAGGTCTCTAAATCATAAAGAAGACCTACGACCACACATAACCGGTCATTTCATCCCAACACATTGCACTATGCACAGAACAAGCGTTAGCGGGTTACAAGCCTGTATGGCCCTACTCATGCTGGTATAGCCACGAGGTGGTAAACGAACTTTCATGATGTCAAATTTAAAAGAAATATGCTTATAAACTCGAACCAAACAATAAGAAAACCTTTAATTAACGCCCGCATGCTTACCAGTACATTATTCATCTTAATACAGAAGAAATACATAAAATATATGGGTGATGCAAAACTTTTTCACACCACTGTATGTTGGGTGGTTGTGAAGGCGACAGAACTCATGAAAAATCTATTTTTGCCCGCTTTAAAGTGTTACAATCAAAATAATAGTGATAGGCCTACATCGGCTGATCTAGTTGAACTCTGGACTCCTCGATCTCGAACTGCAATAATGCGTTGGCTTCCTCTCCCATTTACCCAATCTTTCTTGGTTTTGCGCTGTCTCCCGGGTGTGGCCCCTGTCTATTTGCAGGAGCTCTGCTGCTCCACCATAAGCACCCAACGCAGTGGCTCTCCGCTCTTCTAAGCAGGCTGATCTCCTTGCCCCCCCACCCCCGTCGCGCACTTCCATTATGCAGCGCCGTGCCTTTTCGATCTCTGACCCTGCAACCTGAAATGGATTCCCTGTGGAACTACGTCCAATGACTAGCCCTGGAGTCATTGAGACCAAGTCTACTCTACTCTTAAGACTGCCCTGTCTAGCTGAAAATTAATTGGGTCGGGAACGCGTCTGAGTATAAGGCGGTCTTGAAAAGTTGCTATATAAATATCTGAAAATGAATTAATGACATGAATCAGCTTTCCTGTTTTTATTGCAGTTTTTCCACACTCCAGCTTCTGCTCTCACAATTTTTCAGTTTGTCTATAAAGTCTTTATTTTTCTTTGGCAGAATTACAATTCCGGTTAAAAACTTCAATTCTCACAAGGCTAGATATTGTCCGAATTCTCCCCCCGTTTCTTTCCGAATCCTATATTCCATTTCCAATTTCTGAGGAATCTCCTTCCTCGTTTTTCCACATTCCAATTTCTTTAAGTTTTCCAGTTCCATTCTGCTGTGCGGTGTTTCTTAGTTTTGCAACCTTTTCTTTTTCCCGTCTCTGTACCCATTTCCGCTTTATTCGCAAGTTTTGCTTTCCGCTTCCTCTCCAGCTTCTTCTTCCCACTCGCCGAACTCTGACCCTGCGTCTTTCCACCTACGGAAAGCAAACACATCCAACTCTATATAGAACTAATCTATATTCACAAACAGTCAATGTATCTGCGAAGTACGGCATACGTTATATCGGTATACCAGCTACAATCATGACAATGCTATGTAAGCTTAAAGTGACCATTGCGCAGCCTACTCAATGTATGTACTTACATGTATACGGTAACATCAAGGTAGCTGCATTATCGTTGGATGTAGTCAGGGTCGGTTTAGCTCATTCATTTATTCTACTATTATAATAAACTGCATATACATGACTGTAGTATACATATTATATGTACATTACCTCTGACCAATCAAAATTCTGTTTTATAAATCACTCGAGTCTGAGTTCTTTACCTGGAAACGTTCGTGAGTTGGTTTATTGAAAGAGCGCTGTATAAATCAATTGAATGAACGAACGAGTATAATTACTCGTTCGTTCATTCAATTGATTTATACAGCGCTCTTTCAATAAACCAACTCACGAACGTTTCCAGGTAAAGAACTCAGACTCGAGTGATTTATAAAACAGATTTTGATTGGTCAGAGGTAACATACCTATAATATGTAGACTATATGCAGCTCCGACTGGAGGTCATTCCAGATAGTGTGTGTGGTCATTTTCATTGCAATCATAATTATTGTGGTGTCAGTTTGTGCGTGTCAGTTTGAAAAAACAAATAAGCATAGGCTGCCAAGGTAATGTAAGCTTACTGAATACAGAATTGCTGCACTGGTTTGGCGTCGTCTTCTTGTGTATGCTCTGCCCTATCTACATGTCTGTGAGCTCCATTATCTGGTCTGCTTGCTCGCAGAACCCCTCGCTCTAGCCTCTAGCGGGGTCTCTCGCTGTTGGTCTCTCGTGTTGAAACCTCAACCTGTCAGAACATGCTCTCGCAGTTGCAGGCCCATATGTCTGAAACAGTCTCCCTTTGGAGATACGCCTACTATCTATAGGGTTGACTCGTTGGTGTTTTACTGGCTCACGATGACCCGTTTGTATCACCGCGGTTGGATTGGAAGCGCCTCTGAGTGGTCTTCTTGAAGGGGCGCTATATAAATTCTGGAAATGAACGAATGAATTGAGGTGAGGTGAGATGTACAATAGGTAGCCTTAAATATGCCTCTCCTTGACTTAAGGTCTATGGACTTCTCTGATATGAACAGTTTGGAGAATACTTACGTCACTTGACCTTGTGAGCGACCGCCCCGCTCTTCGCATTGCCCCCGTTCTTGACGAGACAGTCTTCGTGGGCCTTGATGAGGTCCTTGCAAAGCTTCTCTCCTTTCTCGGCGATGCTACAAACGAAAACTGGATTTCATCACTTGACATTTCTATCGGTGAGGGCATGCAAAGAGCGCCTGTGAAGCCAGTGCAGATTCGCCTTTGGAACATTAAACAGGTCGAGACAACCCTCTTCAAATAATTATACCAGCGAATTGGGACGAACTGCTGAAGTCATAGTAACTGTTGTTGAAGTGGTTTTGTCATATCTAGCCTTGTGAGAATTGAAGTTTTTAACCGGAATTGCAATTTAATTTTTTTAAACAGTCGTTTTGTGGTTATTTTTATTTTGCAGCCTTGAACTCTGAAGAGTACCGCCTCTCCGTCTCTCTGTCTCTCTGTCTGTCTCTCTCTGCGTGTCTCTGTCTGTCTGTCTGTCTGTCTGTCTGTCTGTCTGTCTGTCTGTCTGTCTGTCTGTCTCTGTCTCTCTCTCTCTCCGGGTCTCATTCGGGTAAAAGTGCAAAATATTCGCGTATTTAATGGTGTTCCGTTGTCTGAGTTTCAACGTTGGAACTCCGCCACTGGTTGCTCTCTGCCAGTGCCAGTCCCAAGCCTGGATAAAGGAGGAGGGCGTTGCTAACGATCTTTGTCATCACACAGCAACGTTAAACTGAAGCCATACAGGTCTGCCTTCAACTTTGGTTGGATTGATAAAAATTCTTTTCATACATTCATTCATTCACTCACTCAATCTATGAACTCATATAGCGCCCCTTAAAGAAATCAACCCAGGAGCGCTCCCAGACTAGCCACGGCAAAAGAAGAAAAGATTTGATAGATTTATGAAACAAAGTTTGATCGGTCAGATGTAGTGAACGCAGCTTTGAAGGATGGAGGTCATTCCGGATGAACAACCGAGAAAGCTCAGCGTTGTCTGACAGTTAAGCGGCGAGCACATGGAACTTGAAGTTGTCCCTTCACAGTTGAGCGAAGAACCAGACGCAATTTTCAACGTCAGAGACTACGATTAAAAAAGTAATTTTTGATGAAAGCAATTTTGCGTGACTACGAGTGAGATCGATTAAAAGAATCTTGCTTACAAAAAAGAATCTGTCTCATCCGATCCTACACATTCCAATATTCGGCCCAGACGGCACCCGACTTAGTAGCTGTTCCGCCCCTCTGACCCTATGCATGGTAACTCAACCCGGGGTTCCGGACCACCTTTGGACTACTATTACGGACAACCCTATTGATGCAACGAAGCGCTCGGATTGATGAAATATGGACATAATAATGCAACTATGGGCGAAAACACGCTAGTATAGCCCTTATTTTGGCATAACTATAGTAGGCCTATTGGGAACCGGCATATACAGTATCTTTGGACAGTTTGTATTGACGAGACCAACAATAGGCCTAATTATTACCCTATCTATAGCCGACCATCACGAACCTAACCTGACCCTAATCGACATGAGCCTGGTATGATCCTAACCGACCCTCACGGAGTATAACCAGACCCTAACCAACGCTCACGACGTCTAACTTGACTCTAACCGACAGTTAGGTCCCCGATACTACAGTTATTCCTCATTTCTCATCTGCAATCTATTTTATTCTGCTTCTTCTCGTACTCCATTCCTGCTCTAGATGCGATTCATCCTGCGATGTAGCAATTTTGATTAGGCCTATTAGCGACAATCGACAGATGTCTCAGGTTGGCGCTATATGAATGCTGGCGTAACTATAGTATCGAGGACCGAATGACGCCACTAACCCTATTCTTAATCATAATCACGATGACCGAAACGACGCCTAGCCTGACCTAACTGACCCACGCGACGCCTAACCTGACCCTAACCGATACGTCGGTCCCCGATACGGCGTTATTGCAGAACACGGGACCGCTAGTTTAGCTGTTAGGGTCAAGCCTCAGACCGTCAAGGTAAGCATCGTCAGGGTCGGTTAGGATCATGTCAAGCGCCGTGAGTGTCGGTTAGGGTTAGTGTTAGGGTAAGTGTCGTCATTAGATACAATATACGGCGAAACTGCAGTATCGGGGACCGTGTGTGTCGGTTAGCGTCAGGTTATGCGTCGTGAGGGTCGTTTAGGGTCAGCTAAGCGTCGTGAGGGTCAGTAAGGGTTAGTGCTAGGGTTAATGTCGTCACTAGATACTATATACTATACTATACTAAGATATTGCGCATGCTTCGGTCCCCGATACTGCAATTTCGCCCAATATACTATACTATACTAAAATCGCTTAAAACTAGCGGTCCTGTGTTCTGCAATTACGCATCCGATACTATATTTACACTGGAATGCCTAGATTAGAATCGATAATTTCCTGGCGCCTACCATTTTTCCTTGGCTTTTCTGGCGTCCGAGCAGACCATGCAAGGCTTACAGGGCGGCTTATCCTCGGCCGACTGTCCCTTCTTCGGCCAGATCTTGTTCAGATACTCGTTGATCATCGACGCCATTTTGTAGTCCTAGTCTTGCCACTGGAAGAGGGAGAGAGGGGGGAGGGGGTTGTCCCCGCGGATCGTCGGTCGACTCAGTTCCGTTCGTTCACCGTCTGCACCGGTTTCAGCTCAGAGTTGCTCGAGGGAGGCACGTGGTTGTCATGGAAACGGAGGTGACGTCATTTCTTTGTTAAACAATGGACACCAACGTAACAGACGGAATTGTCTGCTTATAACTGTCTATAAAAATTAATTAGTGTAATTAATTCGGAGGATTTTATATCGAGCGGAACTACAATGAGATGACGTGCGTGTGCTAACATTTCATATTATTGAATTGAAGAGAAGACGTAAGAATTATGGCATTAGAAATACATTATTAATTGACTTCATGCCAATGGCTCTCCATATTTAGCATGGCTATTTATGTCTATATTTTGCGAGCATTCTGTTTTTATTTTCTTAGTTAAACTTTATTCTTTATTGTTTTATTATAGGACTATATTATGCTTTATCCGTTTTAATTGATAGGCTATGCATAGCCTACGGTTTGAATAAACGGTGTTGTGTTGGTTTTAAAAATTAAGTTCTTTAATTAACAGTTGCTAAATCATATTTATTTCTATTTTTTATGTTTTATGTATTATGTTTTATTGAATTTTAATTTTAAATGCTTGTGGTGTACTGATTAGCATAATGAACATTTCTGGTGTCACTTATTCTCAATCACATCGTTCAACCATGTGCGCTTGTCAGATGTAAATAAAGGCAACTTGCTTATTCACGTAGAGCCGTAGACCTGCATCTCAACAGTCTTCCTGCAGCCGGGTTTTGGTCTCTGCTTTTTTTGACAACCTTTCTGAACCAATTTGATGTCTTCATTCCGAATTCCTAATACGCTTCATCCGAAAGAAAAATGTGGCAAAGGAAGATTTAATTCGGTTTTGAGCAGCCGCTTTGCGTCACCACAAGCGTGTTGTGTTTGGAATGCTGTCGAAAAGATATCAAAAATGAGCACTGAATCTGCCAAATCCGAGTTTATTAAGTTCTCTAAGCTTTTAGCTCTCGTTATTTTTGTCAGGCGAGCATGTCCTTGCGATCGTTCGACTTATTCAATTTCGCATGACGACTTTTACGAGTTACTGGCTTCACTTTCATCACAGGAAATTATGTTGCGTGATCAGAAGCAAGAGCAAGTCGTCTGTGACAACCACACCGAGTAGGGTAAGATACCAGATCAGCTGATATTTGTCAAGACTCTGTAAACGTGTAAATTATAGGGTACGCCCATTGGGGCATTGCTATTTTTTTAATTATAAATCCAACTTCTGCTTTGCTAGAAATCCAAATCAATCCCGCATCTGCTGAGACAAACGTTCGCTGCATCAATTAATATCCTTCTTATCTCAACGCAGCAATTATTTTTCATCGATGTAACTTTCAGTTAATCAACAATTATTTTTCGTCAATCTAGCATCGACGAAGGTCAAGCGTCATTCTTTCACAAATCCAACTACTATTTTAGACAAATGGCGAATTATTTGCGAAGCTGAACTACGCGTTTAGGCCTAACTGGAATTTGTGCATCGGATTTAGAGGGAACAATTGTCAATAATATTGCTGTTATTTCTTGTTCTTAACTTTAAAAATACTGTCTATTTCAATCAATCAATCAGTCAGTCAGTCAATCAATAAATCAAGCGCTCAATCAATCAATCAACCATTACCCTCATCAACCACTCAGTTACTCAGTCAGTCAGTCAGTAAATCAATCTATCAATCAGTCGTTTATTGACTCAGCAGCAACAAAATATCATGCAAACTTGGAAATGAAGCAGAAAGTTTGCCTCTTTCAAATTGCTTATCCACCATAGAGTGACTCCTCCTCCTCCTCCTCCTCCTCCTCCTCCTCCTCCTCCTCCTCCTCCTCCTCTCTGTCTTACGGACTCATCTTCATAATTATTATCTACGCCTATACCTGACAACGGATTGACCTTAGAGCGCGCTATCAATTCTTACCTTGAGTCATACCTTCTGCAGTGGATTATCATTAGACATCGGTGCAATCGATTATTAAGTACAATTAGTTAGCAAATAAGTTTCAAACACGACTTTTAATGAAAAGATGAAATTAATCGGAATCTATCCGTGTCTTATTCGAAGGGGTGTAGTTTAGCTATAGCCTATCCAAGTTAGCGATATATTCAGCAGGTGAAGGAAGGCAGTTAGCCTAATCATCGTCTAACATTCGTCAAAAGTTTATTTTATCGCCATAACTGAAGACAACGTCTGCTAAGCATTCATCTAACCGGCATTACTTGCCGCCGGCTTCGTGAATCGCAAAGCCCGACACGTCGGTCGGTCGGGTTAGTTGAGCCGGGCTGCGGTCTTCCAACGAGCGCGTGGCAGACGATTGCTACGTGTAACGCCGCCGCGTGTTGTTTAGACTCCTTCTTTCTCGGTGGTTTGGCTGCAGGGCGGCCTCTGCGTGATAGATGGAAGCGTAATTACTGTCGCAGGACGCTTTTAGGTGCGACTTATACACGGGTTTTGCACGGGCGTGTTATACACGATAAATTTACGAAATAATATTCGGATGTACGTAATGGTTGGCGAACGGCGAGTGCTTTTGACGTCGTGTTGATGGTTATGTGAGAGGCGTGCTGGACCGGCTCTCTCGGCGGACGAAGGCTGTCTGAGATTTTCTTCTGGTGAGTACCGGTACAGTTTCTCTGCTAATCTTATTGGCGATGACCTTGAAAGTAGTGTCTGCTCTTTGGCGACAGCGAGATATGACAAGGTTCTAAGGTCTATTGATTCCAACTTGTCATGCGTGAGAAAATAATAATAATAATAATAATAATAATAATTATAGTAATAATAATGATAGTTTTAATAGTTTTAATCATGATAATGATAATTATATGCTTGTATTAGGCCTACCAATGATAATAAAAGCACTGAGAGTGATGATAATAGTGATAATAATTATTGTAATCAATAGCAACACAAAAACTATAGTACTATACCGATAATGATAACAATGAGAAGTAGCCTACAATAGTAATGATGATGATGTGGAAAAGACGGTTTGTCGGCTTTAAGGCAAAGGCGTTCAAATGTTGTAGGTCGTTTGGAAGGTAACTTAGGCGGATTAACAGTGAGGACAATCACTAGGTCACATAAGAAATCTAAAAAACAGAATATTTGTGGAGCAGGATGACCCAGTGACCAACTATTCAAATACGACATCCTACATCATGCTACACGCGATCATCTTGGTCTGCCTTTGTAATGCTGCGTTGTACCAGCGTTCATTAGACGTTTGTAGCCCAGAGTGCGAGTAGCAATAGCAGTGATCGGGTTAAGCAGGACAGAACGAGAAAACCGGTTTCAGGCGACATACATATAGGGTAAATCTAGAAAAATCCAGCTGAATACTGGATTGACATAATCAAACTTTTCGGTCGTGAAAAAGAACAGGCCTCAACCGATTCGTGTTTGATGAAGAATATATAGGCCTACGCATTGGAATGATGGGAACGCTTCTGAGAGGCTTTCGCTGAGAGAAGCTGTTTATAGATGGTCATAATAATTATTATGCAAATTGCAATACAATAATACAACGCAATACAATGACAATTTTCAGTAATTTAAATAAAATTATGAATCACAATAATGATAATAATAGTGATAATAATAATTATAGTAATAATAATAATATCAACGATAATAATAATAATATTATTATTAAAATTAATTCTAATAGGCTAATTAAACTAAATTGGGAAATCCTAACAATAAATGTTTTGCGCTTCATGCTGTCCATTGAGGGATTACGTTTGACGCTGTCTGCATGTTTGTCTATTTCTCTGTCTGTTGGTCTGTTTTTCTGTGTGTCGGTCTGTCTATTTTTCTGTATATATCTCTGTCTGTCTGTCTGTCAGTCTGCTTGTTTGTCTATTTCCCTATCTGTCTCTTTTCTCTATTTTTTCTGTCTGTTTGTCTGTCATACGCAAAACGCAAAATTTTCTGCATTTGTTCTGCCTGTTTGTCTGTGTGTCTAATTCTGTGTCTGTCTATATGTCTGTCTGTCTGTCTGTCTATTTCTCTGTCTGTCTTATTACCTGAGCTCACCTGCGTAATATATCGCAAAATTCGCTGATATTGCTTAGATTGCTCGTCTTGAGTGTAATTTGGTTGAGACGCAAATGCGACCACAGCAATGATGCAAAGTGCGTTGTTTACTCATTGGTCGAGCATCGCAGAAAAGCATGGACGGTTGAGTGAGAGCCAAGTGGACGCCGGCTTCCATTTCAAGTACTTAGGGTTATCTTCTTCTTGGCCTTACTGCTGCGGCTGCAGCATGCTAATGCTGCCACCATTATCAGCCAAATGAAGTCACGATATGCAATGGAAACGGAGCCATTTGCATGTCAAGGTCACAGAAGGACAGACAGACTTACATGCAAGCATATAAGATGCAGACATATACAGACAGACAGACATACATACATACATACATACATACATACATACATACATACATACATACATACATACATACATACATACATACATACATACATACATACATACATACATACATACATACATACATACATACATACATACATACATACATGCATGCATGCATGCATGCATGCATACATATATACATGCATACTGTAGCGTATTAAATCGCTATTATCTATCAAACTAACTTGTCTGATATTATATGTTAATTCTAAGTAGGAGTTAAGCTAGATAATTTAGTCGGCGTATCTAGATTAATAATTTGGCGTCTAGTGGATTAGTAACTAGGAGACCACGAATCTTGCGTACATGAGCGAGGCAGTCATGGTGACGTCAAGCAGTTACTATGGACGCTTACGTAAGCGAAAACATTTGCATTGACGCATAACCAATTAAAAGCATCGAAATGAGCGTAACGGACAGAATTGAATGGAAACAGCCACGTCATTGAAATTCGACATAAACGGTTGATTCCTTGCTTGAACATTGAGAAAGATGGTTGTTCAGTTGTGGCTGGCAATTCATTTGAAGTTTATTCAATGGTGAGGATGATGATTATGCTCGTATCTGGTCGTAAAACAGTACGAGGCATTCGTGTGAGAGTAGAGGCGATTTAGAAATTCGAAGTTGCGAACTCTAACGTCCGTGAAGTCTACATTGTGATCGTGACGGTTGGTGAGACGATATTCGTGTGTTGAGAAACGATTTTGGGCTCGTTGTCTCTGGTTGACATTTCAAGGTCATTTTCAATTGGGAAGGAAATTCTCATTGGTTGGAGTGTGATAATTTGATGCTACGGAAGTATTGAATATTGTCTTGTCTGGTATTCGATCTGGATTCCACAGCTTGACAGTATCTCATTATCCTTCTTCAAATATAGCACGAGGTTACTTATCTTCATTCAGTGAATCTACGGAGAATCAGCAGAACTATTTCTTCAAATATAGCACCGGGTTGCTTATCTTCATACAGTATATCTACAGAGAATCTGCAGAACTACTTCAAGGCCGTTTTACACTACAGAAACGATATGTCATATATCTCAACTGTGGAACACAGATAAGCATTTAGATAATTATAATTAGTGATACGCCAAATAAGTAAATAGGAACATTGCGTAATTGTATTGTTTATTTAACAGTTTTCGAATATATTATACATTTATAAAGAATTGGTTTCTCTTTGAACAGATCATTTAAATGCAGTACATTTTCAATTACCTGCTAAAATAAGCATAAAAACGGAGACGTTACAAATGGGGGCTCGTCCGGGATAAAATTGACAATATTATTGTTGATTAGATTGAACTTTACTGACATTTATATTGAAGAGACAAAGCTAATTAAAATGACGATCTATTTGGAAATTGTTAAGCATAGCGCAACGCGCATGTATAGATTTTAAGCATTAGAGTCGGTGCGATAATCCTTATTGCTTAACATATACCAGAGATTGTATCACGTTAAGAGGGAACACTAGTGTGACGCTTAATAATTTTAATAATTATTATAAGC
Source organism: Lumbricus terrestris (assembly GCA_949752735.1). NCBI lineage: Eukaryota > Metazoa > Annelida > Clitellata > Crassiclitellata > Lumbricidae > Lumbricus > Lumbricus terrestris. The sequence continues at coordinate 1,882,040 of OX457043.1, read as the reverse complement.
GAGTGTGAAATTGTATAGCGCATAGTTTAGCGTTAAATTTATTACTACTTAACCAAAAGTGAGTAAGTAAGAATGTCAATCACAGACTGGCAACAGTGGTTGGATATGGGACGTTCATTCTCATTGGAAGGTGAAGAGCTGAAGGCGTTTGTCAGAGACAGACAGAACGAATTCAGACAGCAGAGGGCGGATGAACGAGAAGAGAAAAAGGAAAGTGAGCTACGTGCAGCTGCAGAAGCTAAGGCTAATAGAGAGGCAGAATCAGCGCGTGAGGCGGCTAAAATTGCAGAAGCAAAAGCAGTTAGAGAAAAAGAAATAGAAATGGCGAGGATGGCTGACGCGAGACTTATACGCGAAGCAGATGATGCGAGACTGATGCGTGAAGCAGAGATGAACGAGGCGAGGCTTGCAAGAGAAGCGAATGAAGCTTTAGAGCATAAGAGGCTTGAGATTCAAATGAGACTGAGAGAAATGGAATCGAGAGATGGACGAAACAGAGATGATGGAGATTCTTATATGACGATGGGTGACAACCACCAAGGAAACCAAAGTCATAAGGGAATGAAGAATATTAAATTCCCGATATTTAACGAGGCAAAGGACTGTCTCGATGCGTATCTTCTTAGATTTGAGCGTACGTGTACGACATACGAGATACCGAGAGATGTATGGTCGCTGATGCTAGCGCGACATCTGGAGTCGAAAGCATTAGAAGTGTACCAGCGTTTGTCAGCTGAAGAAACACAAGACTACGATTGTTTAAAGAAGCATCTCCTGAAAAGATTCCAATTAACAGAAGGAGGGTATCGTAACAAGTTTAAGACTAGCAAGATGGAACAAGGAGAGACTCCTTCAAATTTCATTTACAGATTACAACGATATTTGCAGCAATGGTTGCTACAAGCTGGATTTGAGCAGACCTACGAAGGAATCGAGGATCTACTGCTAAAAGATCAATTTTTCCTCACTTGCAGTAACGAGTTGAGGATATTCATTAAAGAGAAAGGAAAAATGAGCTTAAAGGACACATTGACATGTGCAGAATCCTACATTGAAGCTCATGGGTACAGATATGCAGAGAATTCTGTAAAACCTCAAGGGAGATTCAATAATGACAGAGGTAATGGAAAGCCATTTGAAGAGAAATCGAGAGAGAAATTCCAAGGAAATGTAAACAGAGGAAGAGTTGAAACAAGACAGAACAAAGAGACAAATCACAGTGGAAATGTGAATAGAGGATTTAGTAGAGATAGAGAGCAGGCAGCGGAACACAAGATAACTTGTTTTGCATGCGGTAAGGTAGGTCATAAAGCATATGATTGTGTGAACAAAACTAAAGGGTTTGTTAAACACACAGCTGCAGCCGTACAGATTTACGAGAATAGGGTGTACAGAGCTGTACAGACAAATGAAAATACGAAATCGAATGAAATTGACAGAACAGTAGAACGCCAGGATAGGAAAGGTAAAGAAGAAGTACCGAAACATATGGCAGCAAGTACGGTAGTTACGGAACGGAAAGATGGTTGCATTGACATTGAAAGTATAGACGAATGTCAAGCGAAGGTCAATGGCGTAGACGCCAATTGTCTTTACGATTCTGGAGCGAGTACATGTATCGTGAGGAGATCGCTGATCAAGGATAGTGATTTGACTGGAAAGGAAACGCACTGCATCCTAGTTGATGGGAGCTTAAGGTGTTTTCCTACAGCCCATGTAAACATTGAGAGCGAGTACTTTAATGGTGAAGTTGAGGCAATGGTTATGGATGAACCAGTAAAGCCGATAATTATTGGACGCGTGAGAGGGTTAAAATATACAGTAACGAATGAGAACACGGATGAAAATACAATTAATTGTGACAAAGGAGAGAAAGTGAATGAGACGATTATGAGTGAGAAACAAGAAAAAGTTGAGTATAAAAGAATACTCAAGAGAAATGTGAATGCTAATTCACGTTGGCAAGATGCCAAGAAGACAGTAAGATTTGAGAGTGATGAAATGAGCACGGAGTATGATGACGTAGTAGAGAAATATGTAAGTGATGACGTCATGAACAGTGACGCACATCAAACGACAGCAGTGATAGAAACGAGAGCTGAGTCGAAGAAAGTGGTGAAATATAAACCACTCAAGGTCACAGAAATGCCCGACCTTAATATAACCACAAAAGAAATAAAGGAATTACAGAAGACAGATGAAACATTGAAGAGTTGCTGGGATAAAGCATCTGAATGGAATGGCGATGAGAAGAGTACAGAAAAAGTACTGTACGTAAAGAAAGATGGACTGTTGTACCGGAGATGGAAGGAAGTATTGAAAGATGAAGCGAAGTGGCAGTTGATGGTTCCGAAACAGTTGAGAAACAAAGTTCTAGCTGTAGCACATAACTCGCTACTGTCAGCTCATCTAGGCATGAAGAAGACTCATGATAAAATTGTGAATGAATTTTATTGGCCAGGGATAAATCAAGAAGTTCGGCGATATATATTAAGTTGTGATGTATGCCAGAAAGCAGTGGATAAGAAAGTGAACTACAAGGCACCGATGGGACATCTTCCAGTGCTGGATGTGCCGTTCAAGCATGTCTGTGTAGATATCATAGGAGCCATAGAGCCAATGTCTATGAGAGGATATCGTTATGTATTAACGATTATCGACTTAAGCACCAGGTATCCTGAAGCGATACCGTTGAAAGGAATAAGTACCGAGGAAGTGGCGGAAGCCTTGTTTAACTTTTACTGTCGGATGGGCGTACCACAAAGAATTCATACAGATAGAGGAAGCCAATTTACGTCAGAACTAATGGCCGAAGTAAACAAAATGTTGTTGATCAAGCACACGATGACAAGTCCGTACCACGCGATGGGAAACGGTTGTGTAGAACGTCTTAATGGAACGATTAAGACTACACTGAGAAAACTGATAGGGGAACAAGTAAAAGAGTGGGACAGGTACTTGGCACCACTACTTTTCGCATTACGAGATACTGTACACGAGAGCCACGGATACACGCCTTTCGAATTAATCTTCGGAAGATCATGTAGAGGTCCGGTGCAGATATTGAAGGAACTGTGGACAAATGAAAAAGTGGAAGACGAGGTGAAGGATGTGTACACATATATGACAGATCTACGAGAGCGTATAGAGGAAACGTGTAACATGGCGCAGAAAGCAATTCACAAAGCCAATGCGAAGAACAAGAAGTACTACGATAAAAAGGCACGATATAGAAAACTGGAGATAGGTGATAAAGTCCTATTGTTACTGCCGAGTTGTAATAATAAGATGCTTGTTAAATGGCAAGGACCATTTGTTGTCAGAGGAAAAATCGGAGATTACGATTACAAAGTTGAGGTTGATGGTGGAAAACTGAAAACATACCACATCAACATACTAAAGAAATATTACGAGAGGGATGAAGAAGAGTTGTCAGGTTCTGAGACAATAGCATATGTGTCAGCTATTGTACATGATGGTAGAGAAGGTGAAGACGAAGAGGAGGAGATATTAAACCTGTATGTCAGTAAGCAAACTGAGACATACAAGGATGTTGATATTAATCCACAATTAGAAGATGAACAGAGAGGTGAATTAGAGAAATTACTGAGAGAATATCAAGACATATTTACAGATAAACCAGGAAGAACTGACATGGTGAAACACGAGATTCATCTTACGAGTGATGAACCTGTTAGGATGAAAGCATATCCAACACCGTATCATCTACAATCTGAAATTGATAAGGAAATTGAGATAATGTTAGAGAATGGAATAATAGAAAGATCAGAAGCAGCATACGCAGCACCGCTTGTTGTTGTTAAGAAAGCTGATGGAAGCAATAGACTTTGCTGCAACTATAAACAATTGAACAAAGTGACAGTTTTTGATCCAGAGCCGATGATGTCAAACGAGGATATCTTCAATAAACTGAGTGGCAGCAAAATATATAGCAAGTTTGATTTTTGCAAAGGGTATTGGCAAATTCCAATGAGCGAAGAATCAAAAGATTATACGACTTTCATTTGTGCAAGTGGGCTGTATAAATTCAACGTTCTACCATTTGGATTGGTAAATAGTGCTTCAAGCTATAACAGACTGATAAGGAAGATTTTGCATGGAACTGAGAATCTGGAGAGTTATGTTGACGACATACTAGCTCATACAGAAGGATGGACTAAACATATGAAGATTTTACGAGAATTTTTTCAAAGAGTGAGAGATGCTCACCTGACTTTGAAACCAAAGAAATGTTCATTAGGCTATGGACGTATAGATTTCTTGGGTCATACGTTAAACAACGACGACATTAGTCCTAAAGGAGAATCGATAGATAAGATCGTGGAGATGCCACAACCGAAAACGAAGAAACAAATAAGAAGCTTTTTGGGAGCAATAAACTATTACAGAAAATTTATTCCTCATTGTGCTGAACTGATGGCACCATTAAGTGATTTGACAAAGAAGTCAGCAGCTAATAATGTTGATTGGAACGAGGAATTAGAAGAGAGTTTTAGTAAGCTGAAAGCAGCACTTGCTAAAACACCGATTCTAAAGTTACCAAACTTGGAGAAGGAATTCGTGATTCAAACTGATGCTTCGGGAAGAGGAATAGGTTGTGTCCTGATACAGCGGTACGAAGGAGTGAACCACCCGATTGCATATGCGAGTAGGAAATTATTGGAAAGAGAGACGAGATATTCAGTTGAGGAGAGAGAATGTCTAGCGATAATGTGGGGAATTAGTCGGTTTGACAGGTACTTGTGTGGAAAGCAGTTTGTGATAGAGACGGACCACTGCGGACTACAATACATGAAGGAAGGGAGAATGAGAAATGCGAGAGTCATGAGGTGGAGTCTAGCACTTCAAAATTATTGCTTTACGATACGATATATCAAGGGAAGCAATAATGTTATGTCTGATTATTTGAGTAGAGGAATTACATAGTACTTAAATATATCAGTAATATATTATAATAATGTAGATAAGAAGTTCAGTAATGTTGTATTGTTGTGTAAGATAGAATAAGGAAGTTGATAGAAATTTAGTTGATAGATAATTAGGTGAGATTGTAAAGCCTGATTACAGACTTTTGAAGGAGGGGTATTTGTAGCGTATTAAATCGCTATTATCTATCAAACTAACTTGTCTGATATTATATGTTAATTCTAAGTAGGAGTTAAGCTAGATAATTTAGTTGGCGTATCTAGATTAATAATTTGGCGTCTAGTGGATTAGTAACTAGGAGACCACGAATCTTGCGTACATGAGCGAGGCAGTCATGGTGACGTCAAGCAGTTACTATGGACGCTTACGTAAGCGAAAACATTTGCATTGACGCATAACCAATTAAAAGCATCGAAATGAGCGTAACGGACAGAATTGAATGGAAACAGCCACGTCATTGAAATTCGACATAAACGGTTGATTCCTTGCTTGAACATTGAGAAAGATGGTTGTTCAGTTGTGGCTGGCAATTCATTTGAAGTTTATTCAATGGTGAGGATGATGATTATGCTCGTATCTGGTCGTAAAACAGTACGAGGCATTCGTGTGAGAGTAGAGGCGATTTAGAAATTCGAAGTTGCGAACTCTAACGTCCGTGAAGTCTACATTGTGATCGTGACGGTTGGTGAGACGATATTCGTGTGTTGAGAAACGATTTTGGGCTCGTTGTCTCTGGTTGACATTTCAAGGTCATTTTCAATTGGGAAGGAAATTCTCATTGGTTGGAGTGTGATAATTTGATGCTACGGAAGTATTGAATATTGTCTTGTCTGGTATTCGATCTGGATTCCACAGCTTGACAGTATCTCATTATCCTTCTTCAAATATAGCACGAGGTTGCTTATCTTCATTCAGTGAATCTACGGAGAATCAGCAGAACTATTTCTTCAAATATAGCACCGGGTTGCTTATCTTCATACAGTATATCTACAGAGAAGCTGCAGAACTACTTCAAGGCCGTTTTACACTACAGAAACGATATGTCATATATCTCAACTGTGGAACACAGATAAGCATTTAGATAATTATAATTAGTGATACGCCAAATAAGTAAATAGGAACATTGCGTAATTGTATTGTTTATTTAACAGTTTTCGAATATATTATACATTTATAAAGAATTGGTTTCTCTTTGAACAGATCATTTAAATGCAGTACATTTTCAATTACCTGCTAAAATAAGCATAAAAACGGAGACGTTACACATACATACATACATGCATAGGCCTACATGCACACATACATGCACACATATAAACATACATTCATACAATCATACATATTTGCATGAATACATAGTTACATGCACAGCGATTGGATAGTTACACGGTTACAGTGTTGCTTGAATGATCAATTTTTGTTCCTATTCTGTGTGATACCGTATAGCCTACCCTCATTGTGCTCGATTCAACCTTACATTCCATAGAGGTCAACTTCAAATGACCAGCGATATAATATATATATCGCAGCCTTGCAGTTCGAATCTTTTGAAACTTGTTATCATAATTTATGTAGCTACTCTTGTCTTCTCATGTAAAATCTTACTGCATGCAGTGTGGTTGTCGGTTCGAATGAATAAAGAAATATAAACTGCACAGAAATTTGTACGTTCGAGATTTTCGGGTGAAAGAAGCGAAGGAAAAGAGAGAGGAAACTGAGTAAAAGGAGGAAGGGGAGGGAGAAGGAGGAGGGGGTGAGAGGAGGAGGAGGAGCTCGAAGGATGAACTCGGAGGAGGAATAAGGGAGGAGGAAGAAGGGGAGGAGGAGGAGTAAGATGAGGATGGAGGATAAGAAGGCAACCCGTATACATTATAACCTACTTAGCTGACGCGTGCATCATACGCAAGGCGCCAATTATTCTGGATTTATTGTTGTTTCGAGCCGCAGAGAAAAGCCAGAGGCTTCTTCTATACGAACACTGAAATTTCCCCTAAACCTATAAATACGCATAGACGCATACCTTCAAGACGCAGACATGGACGCATACATGGACACGGACAGTCAGACAAACAGAAAGACAGACAGAGACGAGGAAGCAGTCTGAGGGCGATATAGAGAAGGTATGAAGTTGCACAAGAACTTCAAGATGAGATGCTAAAATTGCCTACACTTTAGACTTTCAAGTCTCTACAGTCTTTTGATATCTTATCAACTTTTCTTCAGTCTTAGTTGTATAATTATATTAAGCGTCACGGTGTTAACAAATAGATGATAATGATGATGATGATGATGATGATGATGATGATGATGATGATGATGATGATGATGATAATGATGATGATGATGATGATGATGATGATGATGATGATGATGATGATGATGATGATGATGATGATGATGATGATGATGATGATGATGATGATGATGATGATGATGATGATGATGATGATGATGATGTTGATGATGATGATGTTGATGATGATGATGATGATGATGATGATGATGATGATGATGATGATGATGATGATGATGATGATGATGATTGATGATGATGATGATGATGATGATGATGATGATGATGATGATGATGATGATGATGATGATGATGATGATGATGATGATATTAGTATAATAATTGGAATGGTAATAGCAGTAACAATAGCAGTAATAATGATACAAATTAAAACAATGAGAAATTAATAATCATAATTATTATTATTATTATTATACCATACGAATGATTGTAATAAAAATGAATAGCCTAATCAAAGCGATAACGATAATAAGTTTAGTAACGACAAATAATATATAAAATAAATATTAAAGTCTTCTACGTCTAACAAAACCACCTTGCGGTATAGTAGCTCAAAAGTTTCTGCTTAAGAGTCTATTAAAGGCCGCTTGCGATTTAAAAATTGCTTTAATAGTTTACTATTGAAGAAAACTGATTAATAATTGTCTACTTTGACAAAAATTCCATTCTCGAGTGTTATTTTAAGTAAGGAGAAATAAATGTTTATGCACTATACATTGTTTATCTGTCAATATTTGTATCGATATTTACCAGTAGTTGGTAGCTATATAGTAGTTATGCGTTACTGGTTGCATTAGTAGCCTTTAAGTCTTGCACTTCAAAATGTCTTCCTTCAGTCAAGTGCTCAAACAAACCATGCAGCGTGTTGACACTGTTGGGTTCTAGTGAGCAAATTAATTATTGACAATGTACTGTAACCGACTTAGCCTAAAAGTCTGGTGCACGGAACTGAAAGCGGTGATGATTTAGAAGTAATGACTTAAGAGTAATGACTTAAGAGTTATGACTTAGAAGCAATGGCTTACAACTTACAAGTAATGGCGGTCTTGAATTGATATAGCGCCGGCGTTAAGCTGGTCTTATCGACACTGACTTTTCCTTTTTGCGTTGCACCTGCGAAGATTTTTCTGAGATTTATATCAACATTGACATTTGCACACACAAACATTATGTAATTAAAAAACACACATATATATATATATACTATCCATATTGTGTATAGGCAGAAATAAAATGAAATAATTATATATAGGCCTATATATATATAAAATAATGGGCCTATTATAAATGCATAGATTATATGCATAGATTATATGCATTCATCTACTTTATTTCTGCACTAAGCTTATAGATTACATATATGTAGACTATGTATTTTGTGTAAGTCGTATATTATTGTGTGTGTAAATACCAGTTTGTGCATATATATCAAATGTGTAAAATCACATAAAATATATGTTCCTGTATAATTCTGCACTTAATGGTGAGTTTGTTGATGCTGAAATCCTCTGTGACGGGGGAAGGGTGTGGAGATGTCTCTGGGGACATTTGAGAATGTTTTTCAGCATCACGGCTAAAAATACCAAAATATATAACATTAAATGAGCGCAATGGTAACGGCAGCGATAAGATTTATTAGGCACAATTTTAAAGGATTACGACGTGACGTCGAAGAATTTGGAAAATATTCTGCTGAGCTGGAAGCAGTTATAAAAAGATTTTGATGGCACGGATTACATATTGCAATGTTATGTGATTCTCGTCAGCAATCAAAGACGTCATGAAAATTTCTTTCGGAAATGTTTTCCATAGATCATCAATTTTTTGGCCGGCCCGTTTTCTAATCTAGAGCATTCGGCATTTCGAATCATGCTTAAACATCGTCTATCGTCGGGTTTTCATGTGAATCAAAGACACTCCCAATGCTGTTTGCAGGTGTGCTGCTGGAAAACATTACGGCAAAGAGAGAATGTGTGTGGGTGTGTGTGTGAGTGTGTTGGTGTGTGTGTGTGTGTGTTGGTGTGTGTGTGTGTGTGACAGAGAGACAAAAGCAAAGTAATAGAGAGAGAGAGAGAGAGAGAGAGAGAGAGAGAGGGGGGGAGGGAGGGAGAGGGAGAGAGAGAGAGACGGGGGCAGAGAGACAGAGGTAGATATATATATATACGCAGATAATAGAGAGAAACACAGACAGAGAGGCACATACAGAGAGACACAGAAAGAGAGGCAAATGTAGAGAAGCAGAGACAGAGAGACAAAGGCATAGAGAGAGAGGCATAAAGAGGGAGAGGTATAGATAGAAGCATATATATTATAGAGAGAGAGACACAGACAGACAAAGAGAAATAGAGAGAAAGAAACAGACAGACAGACAGACAGACAGAGACAGAGGCGAGACAGATAAGAGAGATATTGAGAGAGCAGCAAAGAGAGAGAGATGGAGTGCAAAACATACAGACAGGCAACCATACACAGACAGACACTATTAGTTTTCCGTTAATGCCGCTCTTTCTCGCTGTCTGTCGTTTCCAGTTTTCAGAATACTTTCTTAACGCAAGTCAGAGGTTAGTCACAGCGGCTGCACCCGAATCCAGACTGCTCAATGCTCAATTGCTCATGTCAATGAATATTTCGCTCTATTATTTTCTCATTTTCCAGAAATTAATTGCAAGCGCTCTTCCTTTCTCCCTTATAACGCTCGTTAATTTATTGCATTTGTCCGGAAGCATATTGTAATACTCTCCCGTTCTTGCATTCATTTCCCTGGGCAATCTTGACATAGAGCGCCCTGCATGTGTGAGGGGCTTTTTGATGGCAATGAGTCGTGCCGATTGCCACGCGACATTGTCCTGCCGCTGGCAATTATTTCTTAAGCAGGCAAGTCTTTGGTTAAGAGGTTTTCTCGACTTGTCTGCTGTGCATGGCTTTCCAGACTTTCCGATGTCTTTGTAACAGTGGAGTAGGCTGTTATACTAATATATACACGTCTAGATCAGGTTAGTGGCTGTAAAGATACCAGTTAATGTGAACTTCTATGGAATGGACTTCCGCCATCAGTTCACTCCCCCTTTCTCTCTCTGGTAGACTTTCCCTATCTTCTCATGCCTCAAGTCCTGCATTTTCTCTCGGGGTCGATCGCACTGGGAGCGCTTCTGAAAGGCTCTCGCTGAGAGAGGCACTTTACGAATGGTCAGATACAATCGAATACAATAGAAGACACGCGCAGGCACACACGCACCAACACACTCATTTGTCTGGATATAATAATTGTCGCAACACCTTTCTAAACACATACAGGCCATACTTCTAGATCAGTGTCACGTACAAGAGCCTCGTTAACGATCTCCCTGTTTTTGTTTCAACATCAGTTCAACTTCCTGTCACACCTTTCCTCGATCACCGTTCATCCATCTCGTCCCGTTGCAATGGCCGAGGCCAGCCTCATCAGCCCAGAGGCGTGCAGTCTCCTCCTGGACGTGAAATCCGATGACCTCCTCTCCATCAACTCCATCACCGTCATGCATGCGTCTGGAATCAGCAACACCGGCAACTCCACCAATCCAACGTCATCCTCGCAGACTAACTCACGAACGGACCTGATGTTGAGGGACATCCGGACCCTGGGCCCTCTGGTCCCCGGTCCCCGGCCCCTGATCAACGCCGATCCACACAATGCCCTTCTTCTCGAGACGGACGTGAGGATGTGCCGCTTGCATCATTCCAGGTCACTCATCCGGAAGATTCTGGACTGTGGATGTCGGAAGCGTTGGAGAAATTGTCACATGATGTTGGGAACAGAGGAGATTTCTTTCCTTGAGGTAGGTCCACATGTTTTTCTGTTTTCCTTTTAATAAATTCGTTATTGAATTAAAAAATTGCCAATACCGAATCGGTGATTATCGCTTGTCAACTTGTCAGTTGGCTTGTGTGCTTTTGTTTATCAGTCTGGCAGTCTGTTTGTGTCTGTTTTGCTGTTTCCTTTCAAGGCGGAAATTTATGTAAAGCTTAGTGTTGTCATTAATAAAGAAAGTCGGTTGTTATTTATCGCCAGCCATGGCACGCATGCAGAGGAAGAATAGGACGATAATACAATCACATCGAACACTTCGACGTTCGTTCTATTCGAAGGAACCACCTGCGGTCTATGAGGAGGGAGAGGAGAGAAGGAGGAGGAAAAGGAAGATGGAGAGGGAGGAAGATGGAAAACAAAATGAGGAAGGTCTATAGGAGATGGAGGAAGGAGGACAAGGAGGACGAGGAGGAGGACGAGGAGGAGGAGGAGGAGGAGGAGGAGGAGGAGGAAGAAGATTTGGAGAACGAAAAGAGATGAGAAGGAAAAGGAGGAGGAGGGGCAGAGGAAAAGGAGGAGGAGGAGGGGCAGAGGGGGAGACTAAAGGAAATGATAGACGAAGGGCAGGTGGTATAGAAAAGGGTAAGGGTGGGAAGGGAATTAAGAGAATGAAGAGAGGAGGAGGAGGAGGAGGAGGAGGAGGAGGAGGAAATGGAAGACAAGGGAAGAAAAGGTGGATGATGGGAAAAGGAGATTATGGAGGAGAGGCTGAGTGGAAGAAAGGCATCTCTCATCCACCACCACCACCACATATCATCATCATCATCATCATCATCATCATCATCATCATCATCATCATCATCATCATCATCATCATCATCATCATCTCTTGTAGTCACCTTTCCTTCAGTCCCACTTTCCATCGCCCTTATCATCAATTATATACCTCCATCATACTCTGCTTTTTGTCTCACTTTGCAACAGGAACAATGGACCAGTTTTATATATATACGATATATATATATATAATTATATATAAGCATATCAGGTTCAATGATCGGCATATATGTGCCTAGCATGTGTTTGTATAGAGTCTATTATACAGTATAGACCCATAATGCATTACATGTATATAGTTTACAGCACTACATATAACAATTATACGTGTACCGTATCTATCCTTATACCCGTATACATACATGTAGGTGCCTGAATAGTTATCCTGAAGGGCGCCCTTGTAACGGCATGGCTGTGTTACGGCGCCATAGAAATCGTCATTGTTATTATTATTATTATTAAGGGGTGCTATATAAATTTCTAAGATATATATATATATATATATATAGGTATATTATTTGCGCAAATTATATATAGACTATAGTATTCACTTTATATTTTTGGGATCAATAAACAAGTTGAAGTTGAAGTTGAAGTTATGTGAGATTACAAATTACGATATTATTAGATCTATATTATTAATTTTAGAACTCGAACACTAGACTACACAATGTACAATACAACTGTACACATTGTGCGTATATGGCGCAAACTCTGGGATTATATATATAATTATAGTCTGTGCATAGCCTAATTACGTGATTATATCTACCAAGCACACACGCACGCACACACGTGCTTCTGCATAGAAGGCTAGATTCAATATATATATACTATATTGTCTTTGTATAAATACATATGATATTATATATATAATGTGTGGATAGCGTGCGGTGTTTGATCTATAGACTGTCTGCTGGTGGCGTGTCTACTGTAAGAGCATGTGGTGGTGGTGGTGGTGGTGGTGGTGGTGGTGGTGGTGGCTCTTCGGACATTTTCCGCCTCGCTTCCTCTTTTCCTTTCGCTTCGACGCACGTGACCGTTCTCTTCCCAAGCCACCTACCGCCCGTTCCAGTAGTCTTTTTTCATCGCCTTCCATGGTCACCTTCAACCGGGTCCCTGCTTCCGTTTACCGTGGAATTTTCCACGCCAAGACATTCGGCGACTCATTCCATCTGGGAGTGGGAGGGGGAATCCCTTGTCCATCCAATTTTTTCCAAAGCAGATGATGGTCCCATTCGAAAGGGTAAACATCGTAGAGCAACGTACGCTGTGTAGTCTCGCTGATTGTAGTTATGTCTGATGGGTATACACTTTAGATAATGTGGCCAGAGGATGATCTGTCTGTATTCTAGTTTGTGTCATAATTTTTTTTACAAAATATTATATATTCATGCATACATTATATTATATACCTTCACACATACATACATACATACATACATACATACATACATACATACATACATACATACATACATACATACATACATACATACATACATACATACATACATACATACATACATACATACATACATACATACATGCATGCATACATACATACATACATACATACATACATACATACATACACACATACATACATACATACATACATACATACATACATACATACATACATACATACATACATACATACAGTCGTTATCTACTAGACAAGGCATGACCAAAACTGAAGGCGCACTCCGGTCAATACGTCAGAAAGTCTTTGCTCATGAGGAAAGGACAGACTGGTGATTGATGGGAGGAAATTTTCCAGGAAAGTGATCCTGCGACAGCTGAGCCTCATGCAGGATATCACCGGATCATATTCAAAGACGGTGACGACGTATGTGGGCGTACCCCACTTGTGTTCGGAGCATGCTCGGAGCTTACGTCGAGTAGTCTCATTTTTTATCTGGAACAAAAGCGAGTCGGGACTGGTGGAACGCGCACAACGTTTGTTTGCATTGACTTCATTGATCCATTGGATGTTGGCAAACGTATCTTCTCCTATGCATTAAACGGCTTGACTGCGAATTCATTAGGATCTACTATCGACTCCTGCCTTGTTCGTTATGGTAATGGCGCATCAGAAGTCATTTGATTAAATTGCAGAGCGTAAAATGGATGAAATAAGATTGGTTCCTTGGGCGCACGCACATAGGGACAAGGGGGCATTTGCCCGACACTGGAAAATTTGCACCTATTTTTTTAATTTTAAGTTCTTAGGACTTTAGAACAAAATCCTTCACACTAAAAACGCTGATCATAGCCTACTAGTGATAGGCTTTAATTTAAAAAAATTGAAACTGAGAAATGTACTTCTGGAATCGTCTATAAAATTTTAAAGTTCTTAATTTTCGTTTTTGCATTTTGCAATCTCTTGCTAAAACTTTTTAATCGTGATCATATTGTGTTTTGATTCTACTTTAAAATCGTTTTTAGCGAGATTTCTTATCTTATTTAAATGTCATAGGGCCTATCATATAAACCAAAGTGCAGAATAAATTGTTAGTCATTAAAAGAACATCATCTTTATCAAAAAATTATATTGGATTGTGGACTTAGGATTTTGTGCTATTTGAAAACATTTTTACATTGATCGGATAAAGAAATGATGTAGGCTACGTTTGTTTAATATACCACGTCTCTACACCAAAATGCGGATAGCAATTGGTATATTAAAGAATATTCTTGTCTTATCTTATCTTTAACAATAGGCTTATCTGCGCCTTGATTGCAGAGCGGTTCGGTTGTTCTAAATGTAGGCCTGCTCGGATTTTATGCAGTGGCCGTATAACGATATAGGCTATAATTTTTCGTATCATGGCCTCGACCCTATACTCATTTTCAATGAATAATTATATATTGATCGATTGAGAACCTTAATCACCACCGCTGCCCGTTTGTACGCCATTTAGGTTCCCGTGTACTGGCCGTGCCAGTCCGAGATTTCAATCTCTGAAAATATAATCCACCTTCGGGAAGCGAACCACAGTCCGCACTCTCTCTTTCACAGAGTCACGTGAGACTTGGCTAACACCCATACCGATGTAGCTAACTAGGTCAGCCTACTTAATCCTCTTCCACGTATCAGCGGAAGGAACAAATCCAGACCGGTTGTGGAATACGACATACTGGATTACTGGGTATACTAGCATGCAGGTTGGTCGAAAAGTCATTACTTATTGATGCTGTTGTGTTTATGCGTCTTCGGCATTCAGTGAGAAAGAAACGATCGACATATTAATCGAAGAGTCGTCGAAATTGTCCCGTCAATCAGAAGGATTTCGGAGATGAGAAATTCATTCGAATGCTCTGAAGAGTCATTCGGTCAATCGATTTTCTTTGACTCAGCTCCGTATACCCTAGCTATCGATTATTTTGGCCGAGGTTTTCCCCGGTTCAAACGATGTGGCTGTTTTCGACGATGCAGAAGGCAGCTTGAGATGACGATAATGTGGTTCTTTACATATAAAGGGACAAACTTATAATAAATCGTTTCCCTCATCAATCTCTCATTCTTCGAAGGCATTTCTTCTTCTTTCCCCCTAAGGGTTTTTATAATGTTCTTTTTAGAACTGCACAACTCTTCTGTCCCTTCCAATCCTCCATGGCAAATTACTCTCAGTTGGATGACAATGACTTCTTTTACTCTTTCTAACTGAACAGAAGTGCTTCTGCAGCTGCACAGATCCATTTAGAACCATGTTGCTCATTTAGTCAAGAACTGCTGCACGGTATAGGCCTACAAAGAAAAGCATCCTAGAAGCGAAATCACTGAGTGGCGATGTTGTTTGTATTGACATAATTACATTGGATTAAATCATATAAGATTGACACACGCAAGTTGAATAAATTATACACAAAACAAGTAAGATATTGTTTGAACAATGTCCCTGAATTTGATCATCCTTGAAATCCTTATGAACGTAAAACAAATCGTGTTTTGGCAAACTGTTTGAATTGCATCACACCCGCCCACGGCCCACCACCCATGGCCTTCAAATCTTACAAAAAGAAAGAAGACGTATTTTGACAACATCCCTGTTATCACGACCGCATGGTACTCTATAGCTTATTCTCATATATATAACCTGAAGAGAGCCAAGGTGAATCCCATACCTCATTGCATAGAATTTCCTGTAGGGTACCGGTATTTCCCTGAGTTCATCGTCCAACGCGGTCTTAAATCCTGAAGCGTGCATCGACGAGGTTTGTTTACGTAAGCGTCTCCTTGGACTGGAGAAGATTTATCGGACTCTGGATTATCGAATGTATTGGACATTTGCAATGTTTACTCGGAAAGAGACGTCCCAAGGCAACTATCCTCTTTTCAGACGGCATTCGCA
Source organism: Lumbricus terrestris (assembly GCA_949752735.1). Classification (NCBI taxonomy): domain Eukaryota; kingdom Metazoa; phylum Annelida; class Clitellata; order Crassiclitellata; family Lumbricidae; genus Lumbricus; species Lumbricus terrestris. The sequence goes on along the minus strand of OX457043.1, from coordinate 1,865,797 downwards.
GGCGCAGAGAAGCGTGCTTTCTCTGCTAGATTGGTCCCCGTTGTGTGGAAGAATGGGCTTCCACTGTCTGCACGTCTTATGCCGAGGGTTTGTTCCTCAGATGCGTTTTCTTGCAGTCTTAAAACCGTCATTTTCAACCAAGGTCATTCATTCATTCATCCTATGGATTTATATAGCGCCTCTTCAAGAAAATCTACTCAAATGCTAAAGACTTTGTGCAATTCATTTGTTTTGTGGCTTGCATTTGTCTAAAGCACTACTACAAACTATTAGACTGTTACTAAAGGCGCCCTGCACGGATGACTACACGCAGTTCATTAGCTGATCTCATAGTCCCTCGCTCGCGGACTACAATAATTATAACCTAATACGACATCGCTCTTTCTTGGTTTCTGGCCCTAGACTAGAGCCTGGAATGCGATACCTGTTGCGTTCCGCCTTGTGCCCAGAGGTCACACAACTATTCTGCTTTCCAACTTAAAAACTGCTTTGTTTAGCCGTGGCTGAACTGTGAGCGCTTCTGAGTAGTTACCTTGAAGGTGCGCTATATAAAACTCAATAATATATGTATTTATATATAATGTGCATGCATTGCAAGAATGCATTCACTTATTGACATAATTGTGTTTTGCATTACTTTTCATGTATATTACTATTTTTAAATTTATTTTTATTACTTCTATGCGTTAAATTGCATTATTTGTTGATGTCCATTGTGCATTTGAAAATGGAGTAAAAAAGACAATGCTGACTTACTTATTTACATATGCACATGCATATAAATATAAATGGATTGAAGACATTTTATGACAGCAGTGAATAATGGCCACAAAGATGACAATGACAAATGAGCCAAAGACACAGTCAGACAAACCGGCGTCTAACTGTCCGCCCGTCATACAATAATTATTATAAACCGTCTCTTGTTTTATTTTGCTATCGTGTGTTCATAACACATCTTGTAATCATACAGCCGTCTGTGAGCTTTTATTCAATACATGAATTACCGGTATAGGCCTGCATTAATTACAAAGGAAACAGCTGTCATGGTGATTCGACAATAACCATTTACATAATTATATGACCAAATCCACAAGGATAAAAAAATTCCCTATGAACAGCAGCGTATTGCTATTGTAATGATCAACACAAGACATGTCAGCGTCGTGCTTTCTCAGTTGTAGGTCCATACGTCTGCAATAGTCTCCCGTTGGAGGGTTGACTCGTCAGGGTTTTACAGGCTCCTCAAAACTTTTTTGTTTCACCGTGGTTGGACTGGGAGCGCCTTTGAGTGGACTTCTTGAAGGGTCGCTATACAAATTCTTGAAATGAATGAATGTTACGCACATACATAGATGACATACACACTTAGTTACACACACAATGCATACATACGTACATACATACATACATACATACATACATACATACATACATACATACATATATACATACATACTTACTAACTTGCATGCATACTTTTTACTTACGTACGTGCATACATACATATATACATGCATACATACATACATACATGCATACATACATACATACATACATACATACATACATACATACATACATACTTACTTACTTACTTACTTACTTACTTACTTACTTACTTACTTGTTTATTTACTCGCATGCATGCATTCATGCTTATTTACTTACGTACATATATACATACATACATACATATAATTATATGTACATAATTATGTAGTAATTGTAGTGTCATGTACATAAAATACATCTGCATTACAAACATACACATAATAGACCTACATACCTTGAAGTAAACCAAGGTGGAGGCTACATACATGTGTAATTGTACATGGCTGCATGCATATCTGACCTCTGTAGAGTGCATTTTAAAGCAGCTTTATTATAAATAATATAATACTCAGTGGATGGACAGAATCCACTGTCGCGCATTTACCTGCTGTTCCGAACAATGCGCTGCCAACGGATATTTAGAGAAGGCTGTAATACGATTACTATACAGACATTATTGTTATTATTTGTATCGTTAACGTTTCATGATTATTATACAGGTGTGTCTTCGTTAATGATCTCTTTAAAGATATATCGTAAATGATATTGCTGATGGCATCGGTGATGATAGGTATTATTGAAAATGTTCCATGGCACGGACATATATATTATACATGTACGAATAAGTTTATTTTTGATGACCTTCGTTTTGTTTTATCTTTTGTTGATGCTTCTCGTAATAATAATATATGTTCTCATAAAACATATACACACACACACACACACACTCATGCATGCACTGTATTGTATTGTAATTGAGAGAAGCGCCTCTACCATGGTGAACCGTTCAGAAGCGCTCCCAGTGCGCATGGCCCCGCGAGAAGAAGCAGGTTTTTAAAAGAAAGAAGACGAGAGACTGCCAGACAGAATGCATACATGCATACATGCATACATACATGCATACATACATACATGCATACATGCATACATGCATACATACATACATACATGCATACATACATACATACATACATACATACATACATACATACATACATACATACATACATACATACATACATACATACATACATACATACATACATACATACATACATACATACATACATACATACATGCATATTACGTGCGTAAAACTGCGTACATATATACATTCACAAGCAGTTTAAACGCATACATACATGAATTTTATTTCTTTTTACAAAAACCTTGTATTTCAATGTAATATAAATCTCCTAAACTTCTTAGTATCACAACAAAAGCCATGATGACTGTCTGAAAGCAACCAACTTAACCGGTTTATATCAAAACAAATCCACATTATCCATATTGTTTGGTCCTTTCCAAATCCAGGATAGAATCCGGAAAGTGCATTTCAAGAAGGCAGCATTAACTTGGAATCATAAACGTTAACCCGGTCAGAGCCTGCTCTCTTGTTGCGCCAGGCCTGGGTCTTGGGATGAGAAGCGGGCGACACTATTCTCGTCTGTTATGAAACAGCATTGGTAAACATAAATCGCCTTACTTCAGCCACTGCCTTAGACCCAGATGGTGCCAGTCCAAAGCTTTGTCAAACGAGGGGGCGACAGTGATAATCTCTATTAAGACATTGCATATTTGGATAGAAACGAGCTGATCATTGATGTTTGATGATGTCCCGTCGAACACGTCCACAATATGGATGTGCTCATATTATTACGAGACATTCGCAACGGCTTATGGGTGCGCTGTACGTTTGAGATAAGAGCAGATTAATTATTACCCAATTGTCTGTGATGGGATGCAGTCTCAGGAATCTCGAAAGAAGAGATAATAAAAGTGGACGAAAGAATGGAGTGATTTTTTGCAGCTGGCGGCATGAAATATAAGTATCATCATATCGTATAAATAACCGATATTAAAGCGTTCCGATTCCTCATTGCATCTGAGAAAGATTTGTCATTTTATAGCGTGACATTACTGGTCTCTTCTGAAATATCAGACGGTGTGAAAGAAAGCATGGCTTACTACCAGATATATTCATTCATTCATTCGTTCATTATTCGGATTTCTATATTGCCCCTTAAAGAACGCTATCAGGATCGCCCACACCCTAACCTCGACCGAAAAGGACGATCTGAAGACTGCGTTAAGACGTATCTGAGCTCACCCTAGGCATAAGGCTAAAAACAGCGGAAGCCCATTCCATACCGTGGGGCCAAATAGCAGAGAAAGCACGGTGCTATCTAAGAGTAGTTCGCTCTCGGGGAAATGAGGAGTTCGCCTTGAGTGAAGGAACGTATAGAGCACGCCGCCTCTGTACAGCCAGAGTAGAGTCACAGAGCTCTTGCAAATAATTATAGTCTACGGGGGCAGTACCTATTATAGGAGGCATCGCCACACCAAAGCAGAGGTCCGGTATATAGGCCTACTCCGCTGCGGGATAGGGAGCCAATGTAGGACATCCAAGCGCATAGTATGCTCATAATGCGATCGTATGCATTCAATTCTTATCTTCAGTGTATCTATAGAATGAGATATGAGAATGAGAGTATAGGTAGCTAGGGTTTCAATTGAAACAGAAGACAAGCGAAACACAACAGACTAACTTGGAACTCTACCTGAGCTGTTACGAGCTGTTAAAAGCTTTGCTAGTCTCAACTGAGACGATACTAATAATTATCCAAACCATTTCACGAAGTTCACAATTTCACACAAAGGAAGTTGAAAAAAAATTTATGATAGTAATAATAATAATAAAGATAATAATAATAATAATAAAGATAATAATAATAATAATAATAATAATAATAATAATAATAATAATAGCAACAACAACAGCAATAATAATAATAAGAGCAACAATACTACGGTCTCAGACTGCTAGCGCCCAGCGCTTGTTGGCCCTTTGTACGTTGTGGAATGACCTTACGGTACTATAAATCGTGCTGAGATGTTTCTGCGACACTACTATTTCTGCCCGTTGCCCTAAGACTTGTCTATTTCGATGTGTTCTTCGCACTGTGGGCGGCGACTGATTACATATGTGAGGAGGGCTTTAAAATCCATAAATAGAATAATAATTATAGCTTCAACATTTCTAGCTAAAAACAGAGCAGAAATTTGCACCACTTTACACGATGTTAGGCCTATAGTGTTCAAACAAGCCTTAAATCCGTAACGCGAGCTCTAAAAATCTGCGTTCTGGGTAAATTCTGTCGTGTAACGTCATCCTAGATCACAGCCCGGGGGAAATTCTTCACAGGAAATATCACTGACGTTGGTTGTGGACTTAAGGCGTAAATTTCTATTTTAGCTTTTCCCCTCGAGATTTAAGCCTCGCTTGAGTTTCAGTCGTTTTCTAACTCGGACCATCTTCACTGGCTAGCATCATGAGGGGCCGCCAACGAAATTGCTGGGAGTTTTAGTCCCAGAAAAGCTCGCCATTGGTGTTGGGGGAGTGGAGAGGTGTGGAATGATGCTTGGGGCAGAAGAGTCAACGGTTCAACCAATGATGCAGAGCTTGGAAAAGAACATTCACATACCTGAAATCATATCCATATGAAACCCATTTGGATTTTGCATCTTGGTTTCTGGTTTTATAGCGTTGCCATGACTCAGTCTCAATCATTTGCCTGTGTGCTTGCATGCGCGTGTGTGTGCCAGCGTGTTTGTGTGTGTGTGTGTGTGTGTGTGTGTTTGTGCATAAAGCATTGTGATAATAGTAGCCGCTGCAAACAATGCTGCATTAGCAATTGTCATAAATAGGATGACAATAATTGTATGTTTTGTGTGCTAGCTAACCAAGTCAGTATAATAATATCTTGCGACTACATGTCGACGGTTGTTTAGGAAAGTGTAGCGATGTGTTATCTGGCTGCTCGAATTGCTTCTTCTTCATCGTCATCATCATCATCATCATCATCATCATCGTCATCATCATCATCATCATCATCATCATCATCATCATCATCATCATCATCATCATCATCATCATCAGCAGCAGCAGCAGCAGCATCATCATCATCCTCATCATCATCATCATTTTCATCTACATCATCTTCTCCTGTCTTCTTCTTCCTCTTCCTTCTTCTCTGTGATGTGATGTTTGTACGGATGTGTGCTATGTTGAGAGATTGTTCGTTACATTCTAAGATTCTGTATATTATGACAAGTGGAAGAAAATTGTCAGAATGTGGTCGTCTCGGTTTCGTGGTTTTCGATTCCAGGAAGTGGATGTATGAATGAATGGATTGATGGATGGATCCATTTATGGATGGATGAATGGATGAATGGATGAATGTATGAATGGATGGATGGATGGATGGATGGGTGGATGAATGGATGGATAAATGGATGATGGCAGAGTGGTGACTGATGTGACGAGAGCAGGGGCGGAGACCTGAGCGGAGAATTGGGGGGACCGAAAAATTTCCATCTTTCGCCGGGAAAAATTTTTGACCATCCGCCAAAATCTCGGAAAAATTTCTGTTTTCGCCGCCAAAAAAGTTGATGACTTTTTTTTTTTTTTTTTTAGTCATCCGGACCAAATCTTCGCGAAATTTTCTATTTTCGCCGCCAAAAAAGTTGATGACTTTTTTTTTTTTTTTTTTTTTTTTAGTCTTCACGCTCAAACATTGGGGGGACAAATGCATGGGCCGTCCCCCCCAACACCTTTTTTGGGGGGGACCGTCCCCCCTGTCCCCTCTAGGTCTCCGCCCATGGACGAGAGTTATTCAGCCATAGCTCTAGAGTCTAAAAATATTCATGAATGTGGATCATTCGCATGATTAGGAGACGAAATCTGTGAATTAAATTCAGTATTTTTCAGTCTCAACATGTAGACGACGCAGCAGTTTTAAGTACAACGATCTCATTTTATGTAGGGTTCGCCTCTGTGTGTGTGTGTCTCTCTCTGTCTCTGTCTGTCTCTATCTTTGTCTGCCTACCTCAATATTTATCTCAACGTGTCTGCTTGCCTGTGTGTATGTCTGTGTGTCTATCTGTATATGTGTGTCTGTCTCTGTGGCTTTGTCTGCCTGTGTGTCTATCTGTCTGTGGGTCTGTGTGTCGCTTTGTCTGTCTGCCTGCCTGTGTCTTTCTCTCAAGCCCTCTGCTTGTATGCCTGACCTGTGTGTTCATTTGTCGCTGTCTGCCTGTTGCTTGTCTGTTTGTCAGTCTGTGTGTCTGTCTTTACGCCTGTCTGCGTCTCTACCTGTCTTTCGTCGCCTTTATGACTCCTTCCAGCTGTGACTCTCGTTCTTCCGTTTCCTCCAAGATCTTCAATCTTTATAATATATTCAAATTAATCCACATAAAATACTCATAAACTCACTCCATGGATTACAATGTTCGCCTTTTCCAGCTAAGTTCCCAGTCAAAGTTGATGTCTTCATATAAATTATCTACAAGTCACGTCGTGGTCTAGCACTGAGACACCTCACTGAATTCATAATCATCATCGTCAGCTGGAGGAGACTGGTGTTTCCACTTGAAAGTCAAGTGTAAGACATCAGGCGACGACTCATACGCTGTGCAACCAACTCAACAGTGAGTTGCATAGTCGAAGTGCACCATATAATTTTAATTATATTTATTATATATATCTGTATTCATTGTATACGGTAAACATAGTTTCACATACATTTATGCCAGCGTTTTATCCCGGCTTCGCCCAAGTTTTTCGAGGCGTGACTTTTCACCAATTGATCTATATATACTAATTAAATACAATATAGTAAAGTATACAATGTACAATAGTATGCTACAAGTAAGAGCGACCCCAATGAAATTAGCCTTTCGTCCTTCCATACTCTCTCCGTCACCTCTACTCCCCTTACCTCCTCCTCTGCCCACCTCTTCCTTTCACCTCCACTCTCGTCACGTCCCACTTCTCCCTTCCATCCTCCCTTCTTCTTCCCATCCCTCTGTTTCCAGACAACCCCGCCCCGTTCCCTTGCCTCCTGTCACCTTCCATTCCGTTACGAAGAAAGACGAATGGCTGAAATTTAAATCTTATTTATAAGCAGTCAGCTGCGAATACAAGCAATGAATTCCCTTCGTAATTGTGAGGTCAAATTTTTAAGCAGCGCGTAAAAGTTATCGGCGCAGGGCAACACAAGGTTGCGAAGGGCTGCTCATAGAGATAATCGTAATTGTAATCTACATATTTTTAAAGCCCTACTCTACTTACTGAGTGCAAGTAATCGTCGGGTTATTTACGAACGCTGCATTTAAAAGAGTTGGAGGAAGAGGAGGAGGACAAGGAGGAGAAGAAGGACAATGAGGATGAGGATAAGGAGGAGGAGGAAGAGGAGAAAAAAGAGGAGGGGATGAGGAGAAGCAGGGGGAGCAGAAGGGAATAAAAATCTCTGTTTAATTTCAAACTATCACAACGCAGTATATGATTACAATATTCATACAATGAACGGATGATCGCAAGTTATAAAATCACAATATTCGAATTTAATTGTTTGGCAGCCATGCAAGGCGTTCATCCCATCCTTCTGCTTATATTTTTTGCCAACGTAATCTGCCGAATGGAAGGCTGAGACGATCCTTGGGAGGTAGTGCCAGTCCCAAGCGTGGATAAAGGAGGAGGAGGACGCGAATGATCGTTGTTACCACATTTTATGGACACGTGGATGGACAAGGAACAGGAAGTAGGCATAGAAGAAGACAATCGAAAACTTGGATGATCAATGTGAACGAGGATCTAGGATCGCAGGACATGAGAGACAGGCCCGGCCCCACGATTTGCAGCAAGTGAAAAACGGACCCTTAAGCAAAATTTGCGGAATTGACTTTCTATCAATAGCCTACCGTTCTGAATAATATCTTATTATGTAGACCTATAAAAATAACGCAAATCGAAATAAAATTGACTAATGAATATAAAATGCAAATCAAACTCCTAACACTAGCAGTTAATATATATGAAGGCAATAAAAATAAGTAGGCTATATGTTTCATTTTCCTCATTTGAATAGACCTATTTGACATCTGAAAGGGGATGCCAATAATTAAAATATTTAAACGATCTTCTAATTGAAAGCTTGTTGGTCACTATATAGACAATGTCTTGGGGACTATCTCATCAATTTTCTATTCACAAGCAACTCTTACGAATTTTGATGGATGAAAAATTTGCAATAGGCCTAGGTTCTGATCGATAGCAATATCATTCTACGTTGACAAATTTGCAAGGCCCAAATCAGTTAGCCATTCTTGAAACATCGTTAATCGCATGCAGGTTTAGATAAATTTTAGTCATTTATTTTCTTTTTGATTCCCACTTTCAGATTTTTTTACCACAATATTGAAAAGAATTTAGCGGCACATCCTTTCAATTAAAATAATTAATTAGTAGAACGTACAGTCCAGATAAAGGGAGAAATTGGAAAAGTCAAATTTGGTCCTTTCAATTGTATTGTATTGTAGGCCATTAGGCCTATATTTATAAATTTGTAACGCACGTCTCACAGTGCACACCAACTCATGGCCCTCCCACACCAGAAAGACGCATTTTAAGATAGCCTACCATGCAGTTAGCAGCGAATAACGACGTGTCAATTGAGAGGACCAATGAAGGCCAATGAGTTTCTCTCAAGCATTAATCATATACGCTCAACATTTAGGCACCATTAATAAAAGAGTGTCAGACACTAATAATAGTGGGTTCTTTCAAATTTAACATATTTGGAACATAAGTTTTTGACCTAAGGAGACCTTAAAAATTTCTCAGTTTGAAAGTCAAGTTATCAGAAAAGATTTATGCTAGATCGCTTATCACGTCAAATCACGAATTTTTATTTAAAATATTGAGAAGACAGTCTAGAGAATATATCAGGCTATATGAAACATATAACCTAGCTGCCAAAAATATATACTGCAATTTTTTTTCCATTCATACAGTAGCGACTCCCTTTATCTGATTGACTAGCTTATTGTTGCTAAGCAAGTAAGCGACTAACGCATCGTAAATCTTATCAACATTGTCACAGTAAAAAATTGTCGGCAACGCGGGGCCTCTGAAGCGCGGGGCCCAAGGCGGCTGCCTCGTTCGTCTTGCCCAAAGGACGGGCCTGATGAGAGATCCCGCGGAAAAACAGAGACAGAACTGTTTGGAGAAGTTAAGTTAAGGTCTCACCGTCGGCCCACGTATGATCGACGAGATGAGCGAAATGCATTAGAATATCGCGCGTATCTAAGTTGGCTATTCTCTGAGCAGACACGGAGTAGTTGTGGCAGATAGATCTAACGAATTTACAGAAATCTTTTTCATCCATCTCTATCGAGTTCTACTTTCGAGCGGTACTTGTGGCTGGCAATTATAAACCTTATAGAATTTCTCCCCCTTGCTCTCGGTAACTAACAGCAGCTGTTACTGTTTGACCCTCGTTAACTCTGGCGCAACAGTGAAAGCTATTTTGTGGTCGTTAATTATCGGCTGTGTATCCGGGTAGAAATGTCGGAAGAGCGGAAGAGCAAGGCCATTATGTCTGCATGCCTGAGGAGGAGGAGGAGGAGGAGAAGGAGGAGGAGGAGGAGGAGGAGGTGGAGGAGGAGGAGGCCATGGATACGAAGTGTGAAAGAATTCAGTTGCTTAGACCCGGCGCCTGAGGCCGGATGGCCATGCCTCTGCCTCACCGTCGCATCTTTCCATGGACGATGTTCTCATTGCTGAGTTTGCCTGAGGTACAGATGGAGCAGAAAATGTCAGAGAAACCTTCTGTTCTCGTGAGTATAATTTATAAACCCTGCAGTGTCTCCGTTTGAAACTCCAGAATAATTGGAAGCCATTAGACACTGTCGAGCGCCCATGGCTGCCCGTCTTTGAAAAATGACATTCGTTCGTTCATTCATTCAAGGATTTCTATAGCGCCTTTTCAAGTTAACTACTCAGAGGCACTCCCGACTCTAGCAAGGCAAAAAGAATAGTTTATATGCCGAGGATAATAAACCTGAGTCACTTATGCCTCATGACCGTGACAACCTCAACGAGATGTATCTCAATGTATTGTTCGTATGCTCCTCCTCCTTACCATGGCAACGGCGGCATTAAGAGCCATGCACAGGATTCCAGTTGATGTATTGTTTGGTCTAATTATTTAGATCGTGCGGCTTATTACTGAAGCAAGATTGATGATGGATTCTGGAGTCGGAATGAAAGATGATGATGCAGCAGCAGTAGCAGCAAGTTCACTGAGTATATATAGGTTCCGTGTGCGTGTGTGTGCGTGTGGGCTTAGGTGTGCGTGCGTGTGTGCGCGTTGTTGGGTTCACTGGCCGTCTACGGGGTATGATTAATAGAATAAGGTCCCAATTTGGATGAAATAAACATAGATTTATTCAAGAGAGCAATATATACAGCGAAATTAACAAAACGTTACCGTCTAGAAGATACGAAGTCGAACAGACCAGAGAACTCAGTACGAACGACAGCACGGCAGACAACGGCTAACGGAGCCAAGGAAGACGGATGAACGGCCAGACCACCAACAGGGCGAAGATGGCGACGTAGAAGAAGAACCCGCAGGTTAACTCGCATAACAACGAGGAAGAAGCACCGCAAGACCGCTCAACGAGAGACAGCAACCACGCTCACCACACACCACAACTGCAGGGGCCCTACCCACGACAGCAGTCCCTTAAATAGGCAAGGCCCCTCCTACCAACACCCACGCACCAAGTAAGAGAGAGTACGGAAGAGAAGAAGGGCCGTAGACATCTAATGGCTACAGCGTGTGTACGTATAGTGTACAAGAATAAGCTCTCTCTCTGTCTGTCTGTCTGTCTGTCTGTCTGTCTGTCTCTCTCTCTCTCCCTCTCTCTCTCTCTCTCTCTGAGCTTTTAGGTCTAGCTTTAGATGTTTTATTTATGATGCCCTGCTTTCTATTTGAGCAATATTACTGCCAGATTCACTAATTAGTGGCGCAATGAAGATTTTTCTGGTTTGCGATTGCATCATACATGGGTCCTATCATATATGTGTAGCATCGGAATATCCATATTGCACTTCATGACGGCTTCATGTTTATGTTACGATTATCTAATTAGCTCTATCAAAAATTTATCTTTCTTCTGTTGGAGCTTGTTGTTCATCCGAATAACTCTGATAGACAATCTTGTAAGAGACCCCGAAGGTCTGAACATAATTATAGAGAGAATATGTATGTTATAGCCTGCATAAATATAAATATAAAGGCCTACATAAATTATATATATATATATACGTTTATACATGTATGCAAGTACATATATTATATATAATATATATACATATATTATATATATACAGTGCATGAATTGCATGCATGATTCAAAGGAAAGAAACAAAGGACACGGACGGATAGGCCTACTGTGATGGATAATGGATGGATAATGTAATAATTGAGGAAATAACATCACTTTGACTGTCGCTAAAGGGAGAAATCGACCAATGACAAATGACTGGGGGGGGGCGGGGGAGGGACGATGGGGATCATTTAGTCATACTCAAATGAATGACGTCAGCAGCTGATGACGTCAGGAGCTGATGACGTCAAAGGCGACGACAGTTATGATGTTGTTGTTGATGATGATGACGATGATGATGATGATGATGATGATGGTGATGTTGTTGTTGAGGATAATGATGACGGTGATGATGATGACGACATTGATGACGACGACGACAATGATGGTTGTGGTCTATTGTCTGTAACATTTCAGCTGTGTAGGCTATTGTTAGCTATACATCAAAAGTGGCATTCATAGCTGCACTGGAAAAATCGTCAAATTTGTCATGACTCATGACTCATTTTCTTGGAAGCTACATGCTCAATCGTCATTCTCTTCTGAGTCGGTTGAGCAGCAATGAGCAATGAGCAATGTGTACCATAGTGTGTAGGGACATTGCGAAATGCGTATGAAAGGTTTCGGCGTCATCTTGAGCGCCCCCACAACTCAACCATGAGTATTGTGATCGTATACTGTCAATGGGAGTAATGGACGGTGAGGGAGAGGACTGGCATAAGCCGAGGCTAGGAAAATGAAGGGGCGGTGATGGGGCATTTGTGAGTGAGGATGATGATGATGATGATGATGATGATGACGACGACGACGACGACGACGACGGCGATGATGACGATGACGACGATAATGATGGTGGTGATGACGACGATAATGATGATGATGACGTCTATGACAACGACAACGATGATGTTGGCAATGATGATCGTGATGTTTTGTGCGTTACATTTCATGTGTGTATATATCCAACTATACTTTAATGTTGACATTGATGGCTATTCAGAATTCTGCGAAATTTGTCATGGCTGGCTTTCTCGGAAGCTCCGTCGCGTTCAAGACTCTGAGATGGTTTTCTGTGCACGGATGACCTTGAGTCTGTGCATGGATGACCTTGAGTCTGTGCACGGATGACCTTGAGTCTGTGCACGGATGACCTTGAGTCTGTGCACGGATGACCTTGAGTCTGTGCACGGATGACCTTGAGTCTGTGCACGGATGACCTTGAGTCTGTGTACGGATGACCTTGAGTCTGTGCATGGATGACCTTGAGTCTGTGCATGGATGACCTTGAGACTCGGCGTCCATCACTCACAATAAATTGCTATCGCCATCGATCGATACTTCTGCATGATATTGTGGCGCTAAATGAATGAATAATGATAACATCAAGGATCTTTGTTGTAACGTGATGTTGAGACGAATCAGGAATCTTGTAAATTGAAAACTCGTTTCTTTTGCACAAGAATTTATGTCCGTGAATTGAATGTCTTCTGGAACTAATTTACTGCCAGACTCGGATCAATGTGAATATCGGGAAAGAAGAAGACCTGTGTCTCTCTCTCTGTCTGTCTGTCTGTCTCTTTCTCTGTCTCTGTCTCTGTCTCTGTCTCTGTCTCTCTCTCACTTTGTCTATGTATGTCTGTATGTCTCTGTCTGCCTGCCTGTCTGTCTCTCTTTCTCTCTCTGTCCCTCTCTCTCTATCTGTTTATTTTTCTGTCTGTCTGTCTCTCTCTCTCTCTCTCTCCCTCCCTCCCACTTGATCTCCAGTGGACCTGGAATGTTTTACGGCGTCGTCTGCTATTGATGAAACAACTGACACGTTCATTTCCGGTGTCTGACCATTGACCAATAACAAATGGACCAGGATTGCTCTCTGCCTTTGCCATCAATCTTCACATCGGTTGAATGGAAGAGACTGGAATGTCGACCGGGTAGGGGTTGTGGAGGGGTGGAGGTGTGGACAGTATACTGCTTTTATGGGAGAGTAAATCATTTAGAAGACGAGGATCAGTTCTTTAAGCTGACCCCAGGGACAGCTAACCCTGAGGCTGCCATTGGTATGAAGTGCTAGCAACTTTATCTTCTTAGCCTCGGTATATTTAAGAGGACGCACGATCATTGGTCAGCCCTCTCCCTCACCGTCTGTTCATCCCACTAAAAGTGTACGATCGGTGTTACATTACTCATTATGGTTGAGTTTGAGTGCGCTCCAAATGATGCAGAAGAATCTCAAAGCACATATTTTCTCACCTGAGCTTTGGCGGGAATCTCAGCATCCGATCTACCGGTAAAGATTCCACCACGCTATAGCCACAAATATTTCTTTTGTTGTAATTTTAGTTTTGTTTATTTTTGTCTGGTTAAATAATCGTGTCACTCCTGTGAAATAATGATGAATGCATTTCATTGACATGGGTCTGCGAAACATAGAATTGGTTAGAAATCGTGATTATTCTATAAGTTTTATTGTGACATAAATAAGGTATATGCATATTGCATATACACAGAGCGTCTGTATATTTGATACAATACTGCACAACTGCTGTCGGTCCATCTTCTCTTCTTCGTGTTGGAAACTCAACCTGTCAGCGTCGTGATTTCTCAGTTGTAGGTCCATCTGTCTGGAATTATATATAGTCTTTCGTTGGAGATGCACCTGCTACGTAGGGTTGACTCGTCAGTGTTTTACAGGCTCATCAGTGGAGACCTATTTGGATCACCGTGGTTGAACTGGGAGCGCTTCTATGTTGGATTCTGGACGGGGCGCTATATAAATTATTGAAACTGATGAATGCTGTTACCCTCCTTCCATGCGATAGAACGGTATCCGGACGTTTCATCCCAGGACGATTCATCCCCGGACGGTTCATCCCGGACGATTCATCCAGTGGACGTTTCATCCCAGGACGTTTCATCCCAGGACGATTCATCCAGGGGACGATTCATCCAGTGGACGTTTCATCCCAGGACGTTTCATCCCCGGACGATTCATCCAGGGGACGCAATGTTAAGTGCGCGACAAATGGGCAATTGCCCTAAGATATAATCAGGACATTCGCTTTTCCGCATCCTGCAACTATGCCGACCAATTAAAGTCGCCATCGGTTAATTAATTTAGAAATAAAATTCAAAGCGTTCTAACAAGTAGCCTACTGTTCGAACTTACATGTAAAAGCGTATGCCATGTCGTTTTGTTAAACGTTGTTGTCTGGCATTCGTACTGTGGTGTACAGAATTTTAAACAACGACCAATTGAACGTACAACTCTAAGCCGTCGACACTTTAATAGGTGATGATGATAGAACAATAGAACATGTTACTCTTCACCGGTACGTTGTATTACCCTGCAGACTAATGAACAAAATTTAATACGGTATGCTCTATGAATCGTCCGTGGATGAACCGTCCGGGGATGAACCGTCCGGGGATGAAACGTCCACTGGATGAATCGTCCACTGGATGAATCGTCCGGGGATGAAACGTCCGGGGATGAACAGTCCACTGGATGAATCGTCCGGGATGAACCGTCCGGGGATGAATCGTCCTGGGATGAAACGTCCTAGAATCGATAGAACATCAATTATGCTGAGCAGCAGTTTAGGATGGACTTGCTCAAGGTCCGTTCAAAGCAACTTCAGATTGGCAAGAAATCAATGTTTAGCTGTGTGTTCGAATTTCGAGCGGAACTCTTCTGGCTTTGCTTTGACCTCAAATGCCATTCGTTAGAACCCGTTATGTATTTTGTGCCTTCAGAAAAGTGTTGCAAAAGTTTTTGGATTGATCATTCATCACACAAGAACTTGTATTACTCTTTCTGTACTCTGGTCATGGTCCAAGTAAAGTATTAGACGATTCCGGTTTCTCATTGCCGTTCAAGGGCTTCAGACAGGCAGACACAGACAGACAGACAGACAGACAGACAGACAGATAGACAGACAGAGAAGCGGATAGACAGACAGGCAGACTTTTTTGCCTGGGTCGGTTTCTTCTGTCAGTTTCTTTGATGTTGTTCAGATTTATTATTGAGATTCATCGCTTTAAACTTGCCAATCCACCGTTTAGAATCGCTTCTGGTTTCTCTAATCTATCGGTTTCAACATGGCTTCTCTGAGTGTGAGGATTTTGAACGGCAATTTCATTGAAGGCAAACCCATCAATTTCGCCTTCTTTGATAGATCTTAGTATGATAGCGATGCTTTAGAATTAGATTCTTGATTAGAATCATATTTATTTAGATAAGGATGTTTTATTTACAGACATTATGATTTAAAGTTTGCTAGTGCAAAAGAGTTCCAATAGACTCTAACTGTCATTATTTTTATTTAGAGTGATATTGTTATTATTGTTTCTGCTGCCAGAATTCAGCTGATTTATATGGATCCACGAAAGTGAAGAATTCGAGACAATGGCACCTAAACGCTTCACGTAGAAATTGCACCAACATTTTGCTTTCTTATTATATAAAATCTTGGTAATTTTGACCAAGTTGAACACATTTCAATAAAACATCTAAATTTTACCAACACCAACGCATCATCTCACTGAAAAGAACATCCAGTAGGTCTACTGTTCTGCGACATATGCTTCAAGTTTTAAAAGATAATGGGTGAAAATCAGAAGCAAAACAGTTGACTTAATATGGTCATTACTCAGTCAAACATGTCCGACGCTGGAGTGATTGTCACTGGACTCCTAACAACACTGAGTAGCAAGAGAAAGCAAGTCGCAGACAATCACAGCTTCATATTGGGTCGGCAATTCTTCATTTGAAATGAAACTCTGGGGTTCGAACTCTGTAACCCGTAAAGACAAACGATTGCAGACGACGATGATGATGACACTTAAACTCCGATTCATCAAAGGCTGAGTTTTAGATTTCTCTTTACTTCCTGAAGCTGCAAATGATCTGTTGTGACGGGTCCAGCTGTTGCGCGTGTGACAGATTTCATCTTCGGCTGATGAATAGGTTTGGGAGTTTCTTATGCCACTCTGTTCGTTCTATCGCTGGTAGTGCTAGTCCCAAGCCTGGAGATAAGAGAGGGGTGACGTCAACGAACTTGGCAGCCTCAAGTTGTCAGTATACACGCGGTGAACTATTATCTTATAGGCCTACTGTCAGCGGGTATTGTAAAAGTTCTGAATGTAGGATTGACAAGTAGTGAATATTTTGAAGTAGTCATAATAATTACTATCATACGGGCACATATCTATGGATACATGATATAATAATGTGGTGTTTTAGAAACTCGTGAAGATGTCTTTAACAATCACCTCATGTGAAAATTCATCGTTAGCAGCCTTTCTGCATGGTCTCGCTAGCAACCAGATTTTTTCTTTAGCTTATGCTGAACTATGGCGCTATAGATTTTTTTCTTACTACTGCTACTACTACTACTACTACTACTACTACTACTACTACTACTACTACTACTACTACTACTACTACTACTACTACTACTACTACTACTACTACTACTACTACTACTACTACTACTACTACTACTACTACTACTACTACTACTACTACTACTACTACTGCTACTGCTACTGCTACTAGTACTAGTACTACGGTACTACAGTACTACCACCACTACTAATATTATTACTACTACTACGTTGTTGTTATTGCTATTATTATTATTATTATTATTTTAATATTATTAGTATTATTATTATTTTTTTTTTATTATTATTATTATTATTATTATTATTATTATTATTATTATTATTATTATTATTATTATTATTATTATTATTATTATACATGCGTCATCTTTACATACATATAGTATTAGGCCTACATGTAGTTACTTGCTTAACTAGGTGTTTATATTTTCCATGTGTTATGAGCACCTTCTGCAATGGAATCTATATAGCCATTGGCATTTCGTTTTCAGACAGCCTCCAAGATATGTATGCCTTTGAACTTTGTTGATCTGTAAATGGTAAAATCTTGCGTGCAGATGAAAAGAAAGAGAAAGCAGATCCTGTAGAACGGAAAAGGTTTCGTTTCGAGGAGAATGCATGCCTTGAATGCTTTCGCAGTTTTAAAAGGAAAGTATATTAGATGAAAGTGGTGTGAACAACATGTCCATAACTCAACGTTATTTTTAAAGCGTTGATCAATGCTTGGCACGTGAATGGCAGTGCGAGATAAAATTACAGATTTAGCCATAAATTATACATGCGTAGTGCGTGGACCACTTACGGGACTGTGATGGAGATAGAGACAGACAGACAGATAGACAGACAGACAGACAGACAGACAGACAGAAAAGCAGACAGACAGATGGAGACATACAGAGAGACAGGGATAAGCGTATTTGGGTCAAGGCCACACAGTTAAGTGAAGGTCTGTACCTACGTGTACATGACATTGCAAGCTCATTTCTCAATGTGTTTTTTGACTGAACGGAAACTTTTCACACTTAGATGACTTGTTGCGTCAATGAGGATTTATTTATTTATAATATGCATCTTGTGCGTATATTTGCCTGTGTGCGCGCATGCGTGTGTGTGTGTGTGTGTGTGTGTGCGTGCGTGCGTGTGTGTAGGTGTATGTGTGTGTGTAGAAACTTCTAAATAATGATACAAGTCTGTTTTAACGTGCTGTTCTACACAAAATGCGAAGTTGTAATTGAATTTGTGCAGTTGTAAAAGCAGTTCTGTGCAGTGAAAATCATTAGATAAGGTAATTGCACAGCTGGTTCACCACGGCAGAACGAAGGACTTGTGCAGTGGAAAATAAGGAGGAAGATGAAATAAAAAAAATTCAAGTGGACGACTAAAAAAGGTCATCAGGTTTTGTATGCGGCGATTTCTGGGAAAACTTGGGACTAATATCTGACAAACGACTAAAAAAAGATCTTCAGGATTTTCGTCGCCGACTTGCGACATTTTTGTGGAAATAATTTTCATTTTTTTTAGAAACGACTTATGAAAAGGTCGCGCGAAATTTTCGCCAAAACAAAGCCACACTAGAGCAGCTTTCTGGTTGTGCAGTTTTACAGATTTCTTTAAAAAGCTCTCTGCAGAGACTTGTTATAGTACATATTGCGGCGGTAGCCTAATCATAATCGTAATGTCCAGATTTATAAAGCTAGACACAGGGTGTGCACCAGCTTATTCACGGCAAGGCTACTGCATTGTGTTGGAGGGACAGACCGGAGATAATAAGGGATGTGGGTCCGTTGTTATTTCTCTCACAGGAAATAAGCTTGCCACGTTATAGGACTCTTCTTCGTACGACTGTCAACGACAGCTTTATTAGAATCTCCTGAGGTAATAGCTATCTCTCTCTCAACTGGTCTGCTGTTGACAGCTTGACTACAGTGTTCAACGCAGCTGCTGCAAGATACGTCAGAATTCATATATGTGTGTGTGTGTGTGTGTGTGTGTGTGTGTGTGTGTGTGTGTGTGTGTGTGTGTGTGTGTGTGTGTGTGTGTGTGTGTGTGTGTGTGTGTGTGTGTCGGACGTCTGGATACAATTCCCTATCTCCAAAAAAGTTTTACGATCAGTAGAAGATTGGAACAATGTAAAAACGAAATTTTTAGGACCTGGCGGATTTTGTACAACAAGAAAAAATATTAATAGGGCCTGTGTACATTACTTACTGTCTGCATAACTTACTTAAGCCTACTGTCTTCTTCATTGTAGACTGTCGGCATAAGATAGGAAGCAGTTAATTGATGAAACAAAAACTTGGAAATTGATATAGACCCAATGCAAGACTTCTTTCTTCAGCTGCTGTGGAAAAGCTGTTTCTGTTAACGGAATTCTCATTTGTGTGTGGCTGATGAATATCACTGTTCTATGTTTGTGTTGTGTCGGCCACAGAATCAAATTATTGTATCTGATGGCTGCTGATTTCATTACAGCGCAATCAGACATCTATTGTCCGTTCGTCTGTGCAGTTGTGTACAGATCCAATTTCTGGTCTTAATAACTGAACCGATCTGTAATGAATGACTCTACGCCGCTGTGACTGCTATTGGACATGGCTTCTGTACATTAGAAACACTAGTTATTCACCACACAAGCAAAGGTTTCTGTACATTAGAAACACTAGTTTATTCACCACACAAGCAGACAGTCCTTCTTTCTCAAGATCTCTACCAGTGAGCAGGTTCAAACGTCAATGGTAATAATCGTAGTCGTAATCATGAATTTATATAGCGTCATTTCAAGAGAAACTCCTTATAAGGTGCTTCCGACCTGACAGCGCCAAACCACTTCCAAAGAGAATGGTTTTCAATGCTTGCAGAAAAGGTGCAAAGAAAGATAAAGAAGTTCATTGCGGAGATAATTTATTCTAGAAAGATGGATTGACCATAGCGAAGCTTTTATGCAGCACTGCGGAAGTTCGAGCCATAAGGTCGACCAGGTCATGTTGCTTGGCAGACAGAAGGAATCCACGATCCGGAATGAATAAAATATAGTATAATAACTTACACACAAAGCTCACTAAGATAAATCGGGGTTTGACCTGACATAGGCAATTAGATCTACGCGTGAGAATTAGAATCTCAAACTCAATACGCTTTTGCATAGGCCTATATTGCAGCTCCTCCCGTACAAAATTATTATCTATTACCACCCGGTCTTCTAAATCTAGTTGTTCAGCATAGGCCTAATTATTATTTTAGAGTAAAAGGTACGTTTATTAGCGCTCATACGAGATACATGTTTAATTGTTTATTGTATAATTATATGTTGTATAACACTGATCAATGGTCGCATTAATATCTGACAGAAGTTTTACGACGGAGGCTTCTGTGAATTGGTTACCTCTGAATCCATATTGCTTAGAGCACCTCTGAGTGGTCGTTCTGCGAGAGGCGCTATATAACTCTAAAGATACGATGCGTTACTATACTGCATTAGATGCTGGACTTCCTTCTTCAGTCTGCTTTACCCATCCATCTTCATCCAGTCCAGCAGGTATCTCCGCCTCGTTCATCCTCTATATTTATCTTTCACTCCAATATGATATCCATCTTCTATTCTCCATGTGATGATGGTTCTAAGCAGGGCAGCCCTCTAATCATGATTGTGACCAATGTATGTGGAAAGTACAGACGAAAAAAATGTAAGACATATATATATATAGGCCTAATGCATGACCAGCTGACATGAGATGGCCACTGCCCTGATGACGTATCATAATTATAATATATGAATGGCATAATAATTAATTATAGAAGAGCGATCAAAGTTGAATGTTGTATGCTAGCAATATATAAAAACTTATCCTTTGTCCGAAAGACTGATGAGTCAGAGGAAAATTATTGCCGTGGCTTCAATGCAACAGTTTACCTAAAAAAACTAGTTTGCACAGGAGTAGTATATAAACGAGGTCTATAAATGCAGCAGATAAATTTATTATGTCTTTTACTGGTTCAGATGTCCGCATGTTGAAAAATCTGCTCTTGACATTATTCGGACACAAATATTTGCAAAGGGCTTCGTTCTACATTATATTTATACGATGTTTCTCATGTACTTCGAGTTATTTTCTCATAATGTTCAGTTCGAAAAGGTTATGTTTCTTTTCCTGATAATTTGCAGTTGTTTAGACCTAAGTTTTATGTGAGCTACGGATTTTTATTTGCTTCTTTTTCTCCAGATGCAGTTAAATGAGATTTGATAGATTATTATTTTAAAGTGGCACAGTTCTGATAGATTTTTTCTGGCTTTAGTATGAGCTCGTTAGTTAGCTAGTTAGATAGTTAGTTAGTTTATTAGTCGGTTAGTTAGTTAATCGGTTAGTTAGCTAGTTAGTTAATTAATTAGGTAGGTAGGTAGGTAGGTAGGTAGGTAGGTAGGTAGGTAGGTAGGTAGGTAACTAGTCATCCCCGTGTAGGTCTGCACATCGGGCAACGCATCTCCTCCACTCATTCCTGTCCATCGTCAATTCTTCAGCCTCTTTTCATGACATCGCCAGACATCTCGAATTACCTTTGATGGTGTCCTGCGAGTTTTTAGTGGGCCTAGTCATCCTCACTTCCCTCTCCTTATACAGCATTCCAGGACATCGCCTGCTTGACTCTTCGATCTTCATACGAACTGCACGCTCCATCCACCGCAGTCTTCTCTTTCTAATGTCAATCTAAAAAAGCAGAATTTACCGCAATAGATAAAAAGCGGACGAAGAGTGTCTCAAGGGAAATCTCATCATTGCTCTGTTTTTATTTCTTCTTTTCAGTCGAACGGTGCTTTGGACTTCAGCGTTCCCTACTGCGCCATCAACGAGATAACCGCCGTTCCATTCTGGAAGAGACGGACGACGAAATTCCGAATCTGCCTCACTCTTTGCGACAGCTCTCTCATTCTTCAGGTAAGAAGGAAGACGGAGTCGATGACTGCGTTGCATTCTCACGACTTCATTAGCTAATGCGTCTAGACAATATAATACATGTAGCTCTTGCCGCCATTTAATGACGACACGGCAACAGGAACATTCGCAACAATTCATTGCCATACCGTTACCCTGCATTTTAAATGGATGCTTGGATACTAATGGATACTAACTTACGCTCTTCTTTCCTTCTTCATTCCTCCCTCCCTCCCTCCCTCCCTCCCTCCCTCCCTCCCTCCCTCCCTCCCTCCCTCCCTCCCTCCCTCCCTCCCTCCCTCCCTCCCTCCCTCCCTCCCTTCCTTCCTTCCTTCCTTCCTTCCTTCCTTCCTTCCTTCCTTCCTTCCTTCCTTCCTTCCTTCCTTCCTTCCTTCCTTCCTTCCGTCCTTCCTACCTTTCTACCTTTCTACCTTTCTACCTTCTTTTCTTGCTTACTTATTTACATACTTGTTTTCCTACTTACCTACTTACCTAGAGGTCTTTATCAAAGTGCTCATCAGTTTACTTATCCGGCGGATATTCTTTAGTTTCTTGTTAACTTCGATGGCAAGCAATGTTTTGACACAGAAGTTGGTAGGTGAGTAAGTAACCGTTGTTGGCACCAGACAACTACCAATGCCTCAATGCCTTGCAAGTTGCAACAACGGGGAACTTGAAATTGCGTTCAGATTACCTACCGTCAGGTAGAATGACGTTTCGGTATAATTATACCTGAAAGTTTTTGCGGCGACGAGATGCGAGTTACTGGTACTGATGTTATTTTAAACCTTTTCGCATATTGCAATGACACCTTGTGCTCGATACGAGAGCATTTGTATTTACTCTGGCAATTGCTAATTTTTCTCGCTTTTTTATTCACGTGCACACAGTCCAATAAAATTGATGCAAAGGTTAGAATTCGGATGTGTTTCCACGTGAAGATTGAAGACTGACAGGCAGACATTATAGATGGCTACTAGTACCAATATTTCTAGTGTTAAATATTAACAAGTAGGCTATAACCTTCGTTCCACAATTTCATATTCGCACACCGCAGTATGACTCCAATTCAGATTACGAACGAAAGATAACGCGTTGTTACAGCAGTCGAATTTAACCGTCTGGCAACCGTGCAAGGCGTCCATAAGTCTGTCACACTGATTATTAATCAATGTCTTCTGGTGAATGTAAGGTTGAGTGGAGATTTTGGATGGTAGAGGGAGCGATCCAACATCTGTGCCCTCTTCTTCTAGAGTGTTAACATTACACGAAGCTTTCAAACTTTAACTGGAAACTGGAAACATATACAGTGGTGCGATCGATGTTTAGATTGTATTTAATAGTCGTGTCAGTTTAAAGACACTGTGTGACTACAAAGATCATTAACGCCGCCCACCTCCATTATCCAGACTCGGGTCTGGCACTGTAAAAGAGCAAGCAGTGGATTTATGGACTAGCCGTCGCTGGAGTCGAGGTCTTTTTGGCATTCGCGCAATTTCCTCCGGTGAGTTCCCGGTGCACTTATGCTGATACTCGACTCTATCACCTGTGTTCACTGGCGTCTAAAACGCCGCAAGGTATAAGCTGAAAATCTAATGAAATAACGGGAGTTGCTAAGGTCACATCCGAGAATGCTGGGAGGGGCTGAGGTCTCATTTGCCCGACTTTCTCGTCATCCGTCATATCCGGAGGAGTCGCCACTCGAAAGAGCATTCTCCATTGGTCGTCTCGAACGCACGACCGAGCGGAGGAGATGGGATGAAGGCCGAATACTTCCGAATTTTGCCGACCGACCGATACCGAATGATCGAACCGAGACATATCGGATCTGGCCGAGTTGAGTCAATGGAGATCGAATTTTATCGGTGGAGTTTTTTACGGGAGTCGACTTCCACCGAAGGAATCCGAGTCGTGCCGAGAGAAACTGAATTCTACCGACAAAAGATGAATCATATTGAACTGAGCAGAATTTTGTGATTTAAAGCCGAATAATGTGGACGAAAGCCGACTCCTACCAAATAAAGCTGACTCCTACTGACTGAAGCCGAATTCTACCAATTGAAGCCGAATAATATACTTCCTGAAGTCGAAATCTACCAATTAAAGCACTGCCCTGCCAAGGCAAAAGGAAGCAAGTCACATATTTCAGTTTCTGAGAAAAATGCGAAAAACAACTCAGGCATCATCCCTCGGTCGGCTTTAAAGCTATGTGCACAATTATAATAAGTATTGTCTTGATATAAGTAAGTAAGTAAGTAAGAATATTCTTTATTATACCACCAGCAAACGCACAGTAGTTTACAGAGGAAATAAATAATAGAAAACATTCATGCAAAGTTATATAACATTCGCATAATAAAACTGTTTCTGGCAAAAGAATCAACTCTAGGAAGGGTTAGATTATGTGACCTTGGTCGAGTATTGTATGGAGTGACCTTAAGGGGAGGGAGGAGGTCGTGAAGAATGTCACAAGGATTTAAGAGGATAGAGCGGAAAAGAGCAGAATCAGCTCTAGAACACAGAGTATCAAAACTAGGGAAATCGGTAGGAAGAAAGCTTGAACGGGTCAATTTTCTTAAAAGACCGTTAAGACGTTTACGCTCCATTGCGTTGGCAAATCCCCACCAAACAGGGGAGGCATAAAGTAATCTAGCAATGGTAGTAGCTCTAACAACGTCAAACAGACGTTGACCATGAAGGCCGTGGGCGACTAAAACACGCAGAGCAAACATGGATTGCCGGGCTTTACAGCAAATTCTGCTAATGTGAGCCTCAAAGCCAATCTGATCAGAGATGGTGACACCCAAAACAACCATCTGCTGGACCCTTTGAATGCCCGAGATGGGGGGAGGGAGAGCAATAGCTTTAGACCGAGGTCGCCTGATGATCATTTCACTGGTCTTTGCTTATATATATGGCCTTAGTATTATCAGGTAGGCAAAGAAATGTTGAGCACCCATTTTGTTCATGTTTAGAATTATCAAAATGTAAATAAAACGATAATTATAGTGGAAATTTCCGATCACGTGACCCGAATTTACGAGTACAATTGGTTGATGGACAATTGGACATGCTTCCTTTTGCCTTGGTATTTTCCAGAACTACGTGGACTTGCTTCTTTCTGCCTCTGGTTTTCCGCCAGAACTACGTGAGATATTAACTAGTTATATAGATGGTTGTGTTGGACTTGCTTCATGAACCAAAATTATTCCAAAATGTCATTTTAACCCAAAACTGGACTTGCTTCCTTTTGCTTTGGCAGGGCAGAGTAGGCCTACTCACTGAAGTCGAATTCTACCAATTAAAGCCAAATCCTACCAACGAAATCCAAATATTTCTGATGAAAGCCAACTCCCTCCCCAACCCACCTCCCCCCGACAAAAGCTAAATCCCTGCATAGAGCGAGAGGCAAACGATGGTTGAGGAGGAGTCAATAAGTTAGATTTGTTTAGTTCTTGTCAGATCCTTCGTCGTCATCTGTCAATTCATTCTTTCTGCGCTTGAATCTCTTTGTCGAGACGAACAATATTAACAACAATAGTCTCTGATTAGTCATCGTCCATATGATTCGTCCGTCGCTGGCGTCGAGACAGATCGAGATAGATCGAGATAGATCGAGATAGATAGAGACAGATCGAGATAGATCGAGACAGATCGAGATAGATTGAGATGGATCGAGATGGATCGAGATAGATCGAGATAGATCGAGATAGATCGAGATGGATCGAGATAGATCGAGATAGATCGAGATAGATCGAGATAGATCGAGATGGATCGAGATAGATCGAGATAGATCGAGATAGATCGAGATAGATCGAGATAGATCGAGATAGATCGAGATAGATCGAGATAGATCGAGATAGATCGAGATGGATCGAGATGGATCGAGATGGATCGAGATGGATCGAGATAGATCGAGATAGATCGAGATAGATAGAGATAGATCGAGATGGATCGAGATAGATCGAGATAGATCGAGATAGATAGAGATAGATCGAGATAGATAGAGATAGATCGAGATGGATCGAGATAGATCGAGATAGATCGAGATGGATCGAGATAGATCGAGATAGATCGAGATAGATCGAGATAGATCGAGATGGATCGAGATAGATCGAGATAGATCGAGATAGATCGAGATAGATCGAGATAGATAGAGACAGATCGAGATAGATCGAGACAGATCGAGATAGATTGAGATGGATCGAGATGGATCGAGATGGATCGAGATGGATCGAGATAGATCGAGATAGATAGAGATAGATCGAGATGGATCGAGATAGATCGAGATAGATCGAGATAGATAGAGATAGATCGAGATGGATCGAGATAGATCGAGATAGATCGAGATGGATCGAGATAGATCGAGATAGATCGAGATAGATCGAGATAGATCGAGATGGATCGGGTGGCGTCGGGATTTTCCGGAGATTGTTCCGACTGCTGTGCATTACATGCATTACATGCATTAGCCTCAACTTCCGGTTGTCGGTCGGTCTTGGCTGTTAATGCGGCCATGAAGACGATGGACGAGGAGGAGGGAGGAGCAGGAGAACGATGAGGAGGGAGGAGGAGAAGGAGGACGAGGAGGCGTAAGAGGAAGAGGCAGCAGCTGAAGCGTCACGTCTCGCAATTGACTTTGACGCACGAACGGACGGACGGACGGACGGATCTATGTAGGGCGAACGGGCGGGCGGACGAATGTAGGACGAGCGGACGAATGTAGGGCGAGCGGACGATTGTAGGACGAGCGGACGAATGTAGGACGAGCGGACGATTGTAGGACGAGCGGACGAATGTAGGACGAGCGGACGATTGTAGGACGAGCGGACGAATGTAGGGCGAGCGGACGATTGTAGGACGAGGGGACGATTGTAGGACGAGCGGACGAATGTAGGACGAGCGGACGATTGTAGGACGAGCGGACGATTGTAGGACGAGCGGACGAATGTAGGACGAGCGGACGATTGTAGGACGAGCGGACGATTGTAGGACGAACGGACGAATGTAGGGCGAGCGGACGATTGTAGGACGAGCGGACGATTGTAGGATGAGCGGACGAATGTAGGACGAGCGGACGAATGTAGGACGAGCGGACGATTGTAGGACGAACGGACGAATGTAGGGCGAGCGGACGATTGTAAGACGAGCGGACGATTGTAGGATGAGCGGACGAATGTAGGACGAGCGGACGAATGTAGGACGAGCGGACGATTGTAGGACGAACGGACGAATGTAGGGCGAGCGGACGATTGTAGGACGAGGGGACGAATGTAGGACGAGCGGACGATTGTAGGACGAGGGGACGATTGTAGGACGAGCGGACGATTGTAGGACGAACGGACGAATGTAGGACGAGCGGACGATTGTAGGACGAGCGGACGAATGTAGGGCGAGCGGACGATTGTAGGACGAGCGGACGATTGTAGGATGAGCGGACGAATGTAGGACGAGCGGACGAATGTAGGACGAGCGGACGATTGTAGGACGAACGGACGAATGTAGGGCGAGCGGACGATTGTAGGACGAGCGGACGATTGTAGTATGAGCGGACGAATGTAGGACGAGCGGACGAATGTAGGACGAGCGGACGATTGTAGGACGAGCGGACGAATTTAGGACGGGCGGACGAATGTAGGACGGGCGGACGGATGGAAGGGAGGGTGGATGTATTCTGTGCAAGCACATCTACTAACGTAATATTTTTATCTTTGCTTTGCGATAGTTTCTGTAAATGCAATGAACAATAATCTTATTATTGTTTAAGTTACATCTGTGTCAGCTTAGCACTTTTAATAAACGATCTGATTGATTTATTGATTGATTGATCAATTGATTGATTGAATGATTGATTGAATGAATGATTGATCAATTGAATGATTGATTGATTGATTGATTGATTGTTTACCAATCGCTGGTTAATTTTAGAAGATTCGTTTGTACTGGAAACAGAGACAATATTAATTTTATTCAAACAGAGTTTTGAGAATAACCGTTAAAGGTAATGAAGATTATTACGATGAAAACCTAATGATCCTCTAATGCCTATAACAGCCTTGCACTAAAATACAAAAATATATGTTTTAAGTTTAATCAGTTTAAAAATTACATCATAGCGGTTAGAATGTTCCCAAGTGCCAGGTAGGCAATGCTGATATAAAAGACATGTGAAGGATCGGTTCAAATGCGACCAGTGGTCAGTTCATATGTGCACAGTGGTCAGTTCAAATGTGCCCAGTGGTCAGTTCAAATGTGCTCACTGTCCAGTGGTCGGACTCAGCTCGAGAGCCGTGTGGTGCCCTGCAGACATGTGATAGAACAAATCAGTCAAAGACTGAATGAATTGAACAGTGCAGATAAATTAATTCGTTTATTATGATGATTTATATAGCGCCATGCATCAAGTTGACTACTCAGAACTGCTCCCAATCCCCAGCACAGCTAAAGAGAACAGGGTTCAGATACGCTTAGAGTGAAGTCAGAGTGAACCCTGGGAAATAAGCGCAAAATTCAAAGAGGGGCCAACCATACCCAGAAGACACGAGTCAACATGGTGACTGTGTGGGAAAAGGAACGATGACGCCGATGACCCTGCTGCTCAGTGGAGTGAAGAGAGACAAATTTCCTGTGTCACGATCGAAAGTCTCCCCCCCTGAAAAACCCACAGTCTCCCGGCATGAAATAGTCTCCTGTTTGGCTCTTTTCTTGTTTCGCCTAATAAAACAATGTTATGTCATTTTAACACAAATTTTAAAAATATCAAACTAATTTATAATAACGTTTTAAAAATCTACCTCCCTGTTGTGTTTTCGTTTACTGGCTATGGGAAATGCGCTGTCGAAACGCGGCAGTTAACAGGTCGAGATATTGCTGTTATTGAAATAATTATAGAGGTGATAATAATTATTATTATTAGACAATCTAGTTACTGTCTTTTAATAAATGAAAGAATCGTAGTCGTAATCTCGAGACTTCTACAGCGCCCACAAAAGCCAAGTCGCGGGAACCAGCTTATTCACAGGCGCGAATGAACGAACAGAATTGTCTTTTAGTATACGGTATATGTTATACGGTAGGCGCCAGTCAGTTTTATGAATTGGTAGACTATAAGTAAGTGTCTTTGTGGCTGGAATTGCGTTCTCAAGTGCTCTTTTATTGTTAGCGGCTGATAAAATGTTTCAGAGCATTATTCTTCACAAGAAGCTTTTATTATCTTAACCCATTAGTGCCTGACTTTTTGTTTTTTTCATGAAAGTGTGAAAATAGTGTAATTTCAACCTTATGAACATCAGTGCCAAACACCATTTTGCCTGAAATTTGTGTTTTCCATTTATTACGATTTTTCCCTACCGTCCCCGTTTTGGGGACGCTAGGCACAAATGCCCCCGTCAACTTTTACATGGTTTCCAGACTTGTATAAATCAACTGTGAAGTTTTCTTATATGTTTCATATATTTAATCATGAAAATAGGCATACCTGCAGCTAAAGAAATCAAGTTGCAAAAGTAAAACTCATTGTCTGCCATAATTATTATGACAAATTTCAAATAATCAAAGAAAAACTGGCAAATTTATTGTTTTCGTGCCTTGCTTTTAGACAGCAGCAATCGCAGCAACGCTGTTCTGGTATTCTACTGAATTGAAAGGATTGAGTTTCTTTCCATATGAACTCTGTTGGCAATAGATACTAAACAGCTTTTTGTTAACCAGGAGGATGGTAAATAGGTGAACATTTACCATCTTACTATTAGTGGAACACATGGCAGTGCGTAATGTTATGAAGTCCCGCGTACCGGGTAGCTGCTGAATATGGTGGCCTATTCCTAGCAATTTCAATTTCCACATCCACTTCATAAGCAACATAAGGAGCATAGTATGACAGTTCTGTAGTGTCACCATTTTCTGGATGTGACCGAGATGCTGTATGTAGGCTATGTGCTGATGTTTTGATCCATCTCATCAATTCTCCACATGTTTGTCGCTGTGGTCGATAGCCTATGGCTGAGAGATGTTCTCAAATATTCTTTTGGACAGTGATGACTTTCTTGCAGTGCTCAGTGTTTCGATGCCATTTCAATTAGGAGTGTCACCAGCCTGTTGTCATTCCAACGAGTCAACGTTATTCCTGGCGCTGAATCCATATTATAATAGTCAAATGCATCACAGTCTGGCTTCTTGACCTTGCCCATAGGCTAAAAAGAACACTGCAGCAGCAGTCCTAAGTTGATTGGTTCTAGCTGTCACGGTACCTGGATGTTGAATTCATGCTGCTCAGAATGCATACTTATTTAGGACGGTAAACAAGTTTGTCAAAATACAGTGTAGGCTATATTTGCCATCAGCTGGAGGCAAGCAGTCTGAGAGCTTGACAACGACAGGCCAAACTTACAGTTGGTTGCCAGTAACTCCAACCCACTCCTTGACATGGATCCATATGAAATCTGAATTCATCAGAAGTATCTGGATCATTTGGAGGACATGACATTGTGTAAATTTCTCCAGAAGTTCTTTCACCCTCTAGCATTGCGACAATGTCACTTACAGTTAGTGGTCTTCCTTTCCAGCATTTGCTTGGGGTATTAGATGGACTCCATATGGGTTTCCCACATGTTTCACATGGGAATATGGGTCCTACATGAGTTTCATGCGTGCTTGCAGTCAGGGTTGGGCTTGGCATGCTAAGAAAACTCGTATGCATATATCACTGTAGTTGCAAACATAGCGAAAGTCAGCTATTGCTGCGTAAAAGTTGACGGGGGCACTTGTGCCTAGCGTCCCCGAAATGGGGACGGTCTTTTCGGGCATAATAAAAGTATTAACCAACAATGAATCCATGCTGTAAAATTTATACAGGCAGCTAACAGCACAAATAACATGGGTATGTACTCACATTTTCGATTGCAGCAGGTTTTTTCCCCGATAATAAAAATTTATATTGATAAATTTTTTAAATTAAAAATTTCGGAAAATAGAAATAAAAATCTATCTGGCATATGCAAAAACAAATAAAAATCAGCCTTATTATACCTCATTTGATAGATAATTTAGTAGACCATAGGACACGATAACTAGCAATACGGAATATTGCTTGATATTAAAAATAACTCTATCCAAAGAGGCGTCCCCGTTTTGGGGACGCTAGGCACTAATGGGTTAATTAAGCAGAAGAACTGGGAGTGTGTTTGTGGTCGATGGCGGAGATTGTATCGACTGTCCTGTCGTTCCTGGTACATCCATCGGAACACACGATTCGTGGCTATTGATTATTGCCATAAATAACACATCTGGACAAAAATTATCTGCTTAAATCTACTAGTTGGCCTAACAAAAAATGTGACTCTATCCCTCGAAGAATAAAGTCCCCACCGCGAAAGATTTACTTCTATAAGGACGAATAATTCCTGTGACCCGGTAAGTGTCTTTTAGTATAATATAGTCTCCAGAGTTGAATTTATTCTAAAGCAGATCTGCGTGTGGAAGATATCCTCCAAATTGTATTCTCGTAGATGATGCGATCCATGAGATTTTTATGGCCATCCGCCCTGGCTCTGGTTTGATATTTACTGAGCCAATCCTAGACGACGTAACCCAGAACTCAACATTCTTCACGCCATCCGGAAAGCCGGCTTTCCTCAAATCCTGACAAATTGAGGATAAACGTCGCCATGATCAGCATGCCGTTTCCATTCAGACCATGAGTTGACCTCTCAACTTGGACCCGGCGATGTTTACGCAAAAAACAGTTATTCTCGGAAAGGCTGGAGTATGTCTGGCTAGCTTTTCGTCTAAGCTCATTGATTGCTGACGCACTGCAGCTCCATATAGCGGCGCTGTCTCTGTGTGGTTATACGGTAGATTATACGGTACCAGTAGGCGCCAGTCAGTATCTTATATGGCCGATGCTGGTCTGTATACAATACCTGCAAATACTGCTACTGAAAACATGCTATGACTGGCCGTATAGTCTGAAAAATTCGCTTACGTTGCCCATACGAGATGAAGTCTCTAGAAACCACTTCTGTTCATTGATTCTTTCATTTATTAAGAGAATATATATATATCACCTTTACAAAATGACTACTCGGAAGCACTCCTAAACTCAGCGCGGTCATAAAAGTTACTTCCGCGTTCTTCGTCCACTGCCAATAATGAGGTCACGTCCTTACAACTTTGTGTACAAGGATGTCAATCAAAGAGAGCAAACAAAACATCTCATGCGTCTGTTTGATCGGTTATTGCAAGACAAGTGATCTAATCTTAAGAGCCTTATAAACAGGCATAAATAGGTCATCTCATAATCATTCTCATGATCATTCTCTGATTCAATTCAAACTGACAAGTGCACACACCGTAAGATTACATGATCAGAGTAATTATTTCGGATGATAACAAGTTTAAGAGGAGTCAGGGTCAGGGTCATGGTCACGGTTAGGGCTAGGGTTAGGGTCAAGGTCAGGTTTAGGGACTTAGGGCTACTCCAGTGTATATTTCCTTTTAAGCTGCAGCGCTATATGAATTTACGAAAACGGTGCCAGCAGTTGGTAAATATATATACATATATATATATATATATATATACATAAAGGTGCTTTGTGTGTGCGTGCGTATGTATGTGTGTGCTTCTGTGTGCACGTGAGTGCATGTGGGTGCGTGCACTCGGGGATGTATGTGTGCGTATGTGTGCGTGCGTGAGCTTGTGTGTATGTGGGTGCGTGTTCTTGTGCATGCGTGCATGAGTGTGTATGTGCGTGTGGGTGCGCGTGCGTGTCTGATGGCATGGAGAACATTGGAGAATTGGAGATGGAGGTTCTCATATCTTCCATCAGTATCCTCCTCTCATCTCCTATTTCTTCTTCCATCTTCTCTTTCGTGTTCCCTTCATCCGTTCAAACAACCTGTCCTCCTCCCTGCCTCTCCCCTCCACTCCATTCTCACTCCCTCCCCTCCCTCCTCCCTCTTCTCCCCTCCCGCCGACCTCAGTCGTTGCCATGGTAATGCAAAGCTACAAAGCCCGTATTACGTCGGGCAAGACGCCATCCTTTGAAACTGGCAGCTGCTGTTGTTGTTGTGACGTCGCAGATCGGAGAAGAGTGCTATTGAGCTGGATGAGAGTGTTCGAAGGAGGGTTTGAGACAGACAGACAGACAGACAGACACAGACAGATACGCACGCAGACAGACAGATACACAGACGCGCAGAGGCACCCACACACGACACATACAGAGAGAGAGAGAGGCAGACAGACGGACAGACACTCGGAGACAAAGGAACGCGAGTACTCGACGCACCGAGACGTTTTCCATGAATCTTTCTTTCCGCTTTTCCTTCAAACTCCGACAATTATAAGAATAACAAATAAGAAATGGTTATTAGCCGATGATGAGACTATTGTTTGGATCGTTTATTGAAACTGTTCAATAGTTTTCTGTCTGTCTGTCTGTCTGTCCGTCTGTCTGTCTGTCTGTCTGTCTGTCTGCCTGTCTGTCTTTGTATTGATGTCTTTATGCTTGTCTCTCACTCTCTTTCTTCTTTCTCTGTCTCTCTTTCAATGTCTGTCTATCTCTCTCTCTCCTCTCCTCTCTCTCTCTCTCTCTCTCTCTCTCCCTCTCTCTCTCTCTCTCCCTCCCTCTCTCTCTCTCTCTCTCTCTCTCTCTCTCTCTCTCTCTCTCTCTCTCTCTCTCTCTCTCTCTCTCTCTGCCTGTCTCTATTTTTCTCTCTTCTGTCTCCCTCTCTCTCTCTCTCTCCTCTCTCTCTCTCTCTCTCTCTCTCTCTCTCTCTCTCTCTCTCTCTCTCTCTCTCACTCTCTCTCTCTCCTCTCTCTCTCTCTCTCTCTCTCTCTCTCTCACTTTCTCTCTCCTCTCTTACTCTCTCTCTGCCTGTCTCTCTATTTTTCTCTCTTCTGTCTCCCTCTATCACTCCCTGCCTTGCGCTTATTTTCTCTATCAAAAAAATGTATCAGTTCCTTACATCAAACGTGAAATGCCAATTTGTGCGCTCTACCATTAAGCCGCTATTCGATCTCGCCACAGAAGACTTTTGCATTTGGTGCAGTAAACCGATCTTCATCTTTCAAACCGATTCTTCCATGAATGGAAAAATTTAATCTTCAACATTTTTGTTCATCTCGAAAACACTCAGACAGGAGGAGCCTAATAATAATAATTACGACAATTCATCTGGCGCCGTAACACATGTCAGTTGTAGTTTGTAATATTGCATAGTTGACAAGATCTACTTGTGTAGCCATCACATCCCATCCTTTTAAAGTTACGTAGGCCTACAGAGCCATATTATTCTCTACGGTTGACTGTGTTAGAGCGCTTTCAAACCGTCTTATTAGCCTACTATTGCTAATAATATATAATTGTAATAATAAATATAATAATAATATTGTTGTTGTTGTTTTGCGCGTGATATCGAACGGTTGTCCGGTTGTATATCGATTGCACCATATTTAAGAGTTTTAAATCTCAGACTAACTCTGTCCGGACACTCTAATACCGGAAATGACGCGGTATCCATTGAAACGGACCGAGGGATTATTGTGAAGGATCTTAAGCGGAAACTTCATTGAAAATTAGCATGGCCGAACTTGAACTCTGCGTAGGGATCTTTATTGGGCGCTATATAAATATAAATTACGATTGATTGATTGATCAATTGATTGACAGATTGATTGAGGAAAAAATTGAATATATCTATTATTATTATTATTATTATTATTATTATTATTATTATTATTATTATTATTGTTATTGCCTTTATTATTATTATTATTATTTATTTATTTTTTTTTACCCGAGGTACCTAGGATCCCTCGGGATTCCAAAAAATTATGCTTATTATTATTATTATTATTATTATTATTATTATCATTATTATTATTATTATTATTATGTGGAGATGTTTTGCTTTCTTTTCCAGACGGCCGACCTACTTCTGCGAAACCAGCTTTTCCATTCGCTGCAGTGGAAGGTTCGTAATGAGGTTTGACTTCCGGATTCATATTTCTACCCCGGATGAGTCGATGTCTCAATGTCGCCTTCGTTGCTCTTTCACTGTCCTTTGCTTCTGCTTTGCTTTTGATTCTGCTTTGCTTCAGCTTGTAGCATGGGCCTGTACCGACAATAATTTGCTTCGTATTTGCTTCGAGGCCGAATTGTTGGCCAAATAACTATTCGGTATTCGGTTGGTTAGTAGCGGTCGTATCGAATACGATTAGTAGTGGCGTGACATCATTCTGTTGCTGCATTTGTGGCGGCTATAGCGAGCGGACTGAAGCAAATCTCTCGTTAGTATATAATAAAAATTAATGCTGCGTGGTTGCAACCAGATCTTGCCTGCACCGCCATATATCGCAGTGTCAGCAGTCTCTCATTCTTTGTTTTTTGCTCTCATTTTCTCTCTTTTTTGAATGTTGTCGGTAGATCTATTTTGTACAATATTCGTCTTCGTATTCGACCGATTAGTTGGTCCAATTATTTGTATTCGACCAAATACAGATAACCACCTGTTCAATACTGTAACAGCCATAGCTGATATATGATATATCACCGACTCAAAAGTCATCTCAGGTTCTCCAACCGAGCCATATCCAACTCAGCACCAAGCCTTTGGAATGATCTGCCTCCTGAGTTCCGATCCTTTTTCTCCATCATTACTAATCAATCAAACACCATCACCTTCCTCGGGCTCTTCTATCCATCACACCTCGGGTTTTTCATACGAAACTTAAGACACTCATTTTCCAGAACTCTTACCCTGTCTCATCTGATCCTCTACTTTCCAATTCTCGGCTCATAGAACACCTGCCTTAGTAGCTGTTCCGCCCCTCTGATCCTATGATAACTCGGCCCGGACCATAATGGAGTACTCTTACGGACAACCCGTTTGACTCAACGCAGCGCTCGTGAATAAGCTGGTGCCCCGCGCTTGGCCTTCGAGTGGCGCTTTAGAAATGTGGAGATTACTATTACGCTTACGATATATTATGAGAAGAATTCATATATTCTTATTAGAATACGGTGTGGCCTCGTTCGCTCGCTCCCTTTAACCTGAGCAGATTCTGAGTTTCAAAGCTATTAACATTGACATACCATGATTGGTATAAAAAGTGGCATACATGTAGAAGTCGTGTTGCGCGCATTGCGTTGAGCTCTGAATTTTGACTTCCCAACAATCATGAGCTCCCGCACATATGGGCAAGGAGGGGCGCTAGTCCCCTAGAAAATTGACACTTTTTTGGCTACTACTTTTTTTTTTATCAAATTGCATAGGCGTACGGGACATTTCGACAGTGGGGGGCCAAAAAAATTTTTGCCCGAAAAATCTGACGACCTTTTTTTTAGTCATCCGCCCAAAATGATAAGGATTTTCCCGTCCGAAAAAAATCTGACGACCTTTTTTTAACCCTATGCGTGTCCAAGAAAATCCTCTCGTACCTGATTTGCCCGAAAATTGTCCAAAAATTTTTCCCCGTCCGTGCCTCTTTTGCCCGAAAAACACATTTGCACGAAATTTGGGGCGTATTTGCCCCCCTGGACCTCCGCCTCGTACGCCTCTGTCAAATTGCATCGCATTGAAGCACCAGTGATACTAAAATGATACACAAAATGAAGCGTTTAGATACGTCGATGAAAAGCATTTGTATCTTTAATCTTCTTAATTTATGTATCATAATTTATTTTAAGTTGAATTATTTTAAATTTAGTTGTGTACTCTTTTATTTTATTATTCTTATGGATGTTGTTATTCTTTAATGTGATGCGACACTGACTTTTATTTTGGTCTTCTATTAATTTCACTAAACCTACAATATTATTATCAATAGCTTATAATAGAGTGTTGTTCTTGAATGGTTGGATAGGTTTTGACGGAGTTTGCATTGTGGATCATGATGTAAGAATATTACGGGATCTTTACAGTTAGCAATTATTAAATTTTGGGGAGGATGAAATGAGAAACTATTCTGTGTAAAAACGAGCACTACTCTGGACTGGTTGTGTGTCTGACCGTTTGTCTGTCTGTCTGTCTGCCTGTCTGTCTGTCTGTCTGACTGTTTGTCTTTCTATCAGTGTGCATCTCAATCTTCTTCTGGCTATTATCTATTAAAGGGTGTGGAGAGAGACAATCAGACTCAGACACTAAACGCTCACAGACAGACACAGACAGACAGCCATGCTGATTATGATACAGAGGATAAGGAGAGAGACAAAGGGAGAGACACAGAGACAGACACAGACTACCAAGCTGATAATGAGAAGGGGAAAGGGGAGTTGCAGAGCTTTAGAGGAACCCAGAGAGGAAAACAGAGGGAGACAGAGGGAGGCAGAGAGAGGCAGAAACAGAAAACCAGCCTGATAATGAGACCGAAGAAGAGGGGCGAGAGTGAGATAGACAGACAGACAGACAGACAGACAGAGAGAAGCAGACAGAGACAGGCAGAGGTAGAGAGACAGAGAGACAGAGGGAGACACAGTTAGAGAGAGAGACAGAGACAGAGGCAGAGGCAGAGAGAGGTGGTAGCTGTGTACAATGAATCTTGAAGTGGAAATGACGTATTGCTGACGATTGGAGACCGCTAAGTAGTGAAGGGAGTTAACATCTGCGGAGTCATCAGTTATTCCATCGATCGGACGAAGGGAGGACGGATGGACGGATGGATGGATGGATGGATGGATGGATGAATGGACGGATGGACGGATGGATGGATGGATGGAGTGAGTGATCTGCTGGGATCCATTGATCTGACCAAATTCCATTAGGATTAGCCTACATTATTAGCAATCAGATGACAATTACTCGCATTTGTTTTGTCATTGATCGTGCATCATGCATCTCTCTTGCATGGTGACTCACACATTAAGGGGATTGGAACTCTACGTGATCTTTACAGCTATTCAATATTATCAGTTTTGCTTTATTTCAACGAATGGATAAACTATTCTGTGCAAAAACGAGTGCTGCTCTGGCTGTCTGGAATGATATAGCGCCAGTGTTTTTGATTATATCCCTGTCAATGCTGGTAAGACTAGATTTACATGTACATTTAAAACCCCGCTTTTAGACCATTTAGGCCTACAGAGCTATTCTACCATCACGTTTGCACACATTGAATAAACAGTTATTAAGTTTAGTTATAGACAAAGAATCCGTTTGAATGCGACTCTTTTGAATTCTGTCTTTTTAATCAATATCATTACAATATTATTTCCAAGGTTCAGCTTTATCCTGTGATATCATTTACGACAATTTGAAAATATATCTTCTTAATAATAATTGTAGTATTTAAGTCTAATGTTTTATGGAAAGCATTTTAAAGTTCTTTTTCTTGGAGAATAGTATATTAACTGTCCCTGAGAAACAATAACGCATTTGTCTTCATTGGTCCAATGTACATGACATTTTGAAATCTGCTCACTCCTTTGACACGCTCTTTGTAATTAGCGGGTGTAGCCAACATCTTTACACTTTCTCAAAACTGCTTTATTCTCTTTGGGTCTTTCGCCCTGGGAGCGCCTCTGATTGGCTTGCACTCTGAGAGGTGATTCATAAATTTTTTAGATACAATACAATTATACAACACAATAGAAGCAACGTTTCAGGCCAGTCATTATTATTAATAGTATCGAATGTTATAATTATGTATTCATTCATTCATTCGAACATTTATATAGCGCTCCTTCAAGAAAAAACTACTCAGAGCGCTTTCGACTCCAGCGCGCGGCCTAAAAGAACAGTTTTAAGTTTAGTAAGAAATGATCCTGGTAGAGTTCCAGGGTGTAGGCGCAGCTCAAAAGGAAGGCCATTCCAGACCACTGGACCAATCGCAGAAAAGCTCGATTTTTCATGGTAGTAGTACGAGCAAGAAGAACCAAAGAGAACTCCCTTATCAGCAGAGCTTAGCTGACGACGTCCTTGGATACCCAATGTACGGCTATCATTATATATCATTATTTTTTCAATTTCGTGGAGAGGATATACCCAAAAAGAATAGGATTGAATTCTTAATGTAATAAATAAAATACAGAATCGTGCCTGATTAAACCAGTGTCCTTTGTGTCTGACCTGTTTCTTGTTTTGCTTACGTCTGTAGAAGTGTGCCGCCAAGTTTGACAAGATCCTGAGCAACGCGCGATCGGTTGAACTACCAACGAACGACTTCAAGGTCAGAGATCATTTTATGTCAGAGGTTGTTGGCATGGTAACAGGCAATGTGACGTAACGATGACGATTCATGACCTAATTATATAATGCAGTCCTACTCATATTCAAGGCAGATTATTTTCTCTGTCCTGGCGGACTTACCGGGTATCTGTTATTGGTCTGATGTAACATTGAAACACTGTAAACGATGATAAAAAATTTAATCGTAATTGTAAACGTGCAACTTCTACAGCACCCACATAAGCGAAGTCGCGGGAACCAGCTTATTCACAGGCGCTTATTCAAGACAAAATCGATATGCAGCGGGATAAATATCGGGATAGCAAGGCAAATAGGCATTCGGACGGCCAGTGGCGGCGCTAGGGGGGGCTGGGGGGCTAAGCCCCCTACAAAAGGCTGAGCCCCCCTAAAAAAGTGACCATCTGAATTATTTTACATTAAAATATCCACGATTTTGGTCGACGACTAAAAAAAAAAAAGTCGTCAACAATTTTGGCGGCGAACATAGAAAATTTTCATGAGATTTTGGTCGATGACTAAAAAAAAAAAAAGGTCGTCAGAAATTTTGGCGGCGAACATAGAAAACTTTCATAAGATTTTGGTCGATGACTAAAAAAAAAAAAGGTCGTCAAAAATTTTGCCGGCGAACATAGAAAACTTTCATGAGATTTTGGTCGATGACTAAAAAAAAGAAAAAAGAAAAAAGGTCGTCAGAATTTTGGCGGCGAAAATGGAAAATTTGGCCGCGGGCTTCAGCCCCTCCAAGACTGAAATACTGGCGCCGGCACTGCGGACGGCTAGGGTGGATGATGTGTAGGGTTGTAAATTTAGCTTCGAGTGGACGACTTTTGCATGCAGAGATAGCGAGAGGTGATGCAACTGTTTGTTTTAGTTCGTATAGGATGGCTATAATAATTATAATAGGTGATTTGCCGCAGTAGATCACAGACGGATGTTTGTTCGAAAACGCTGATTAAAACCAATGTCACACGCAACCATATTCATAACAAATTCTGATGACAATTCTCTTACATCATTGCGTTGTACATCTTTTTGCATTTGCACTGAGAGCGCCTCTGAGTAGAGATCTTGAAGGGGCGCTATATAAGTTCATGTGATTGATTGATTGATTGAGAGTTGATATTTGTTAACCTCAGATGCATCTGACAACTTTCTATTCTCATGGGCAAAATGGGCCCTTGGCCCGTGAAATTGACACCTATTTTTTAACTATAGTAGGGCCCAAGTCTTAGTTTTTGACAAATTTCTTCGGGCTAAAGTTCTAATGATACCAATTATGTACAAAGTGAAACATACATTTACGGTTATGATTTATGAATGTTCTCGATATCCTACTTTGCATTATTCAAAGCTCTTCATGAGAAACTTAACCGTGACTATATTGTGGTTGCCCCTTCGGCAAAAATATCTTCGGGAACCCATGACCTGGTGACCATGATATATAGTTATAGATGCAATTTTAAAAAAACGTCGCCGATGCGTAGTTTCCATGCTATGTAAGCTGTCCTTTATAGCCTACTGTTTCGAAAAAACCTCAAAGCATTTGTTACTCGGAAGAGCTAGAAATACCAACAAAGAACAAACGCAACGAATATCAAACAGGAAACAAATTTAATTAGAAGCCATTAGCAGTGAAGGAGACTGCTGGCAGGTCATTAAACTTGCAGCACAGTTGGACAATGGCCCCCTCTTTATTCATTGATGAAAATGCGCCGCTTGCTTTGAAGTGCTTGACTGTGAATCGATACCGTAGTAATTATGGTAGCAGTGAAGTGTTCGAGCAAATTATTTGCAGATTAAAATTTCTATGAATAATTTAAACATAATTAGTGGCGGATATTTGGTCATTGTGCCAGTCTCATTAATTTGTTCGGACAATTCGGAGCGGACAATTCGAAGCGGACAATTCGAAGCGGACAATTTAGTGCGGACAATTCGGAGCGGACCATTCGATGCGGACAGTTCGGAGCGAATTAACGAAAGTTTTGCTTATATAGAAGTTGGATTGATAAAAATATTGTCATTATCATTAATTTTATTATTTTTTGGCTTATGTACAGGATAGGCTACACATAAGATCAACTAATTAGTTTCGTCTTAATATGTTGCAATTTATGGGTCAGGTTAAGCCCCCAAGCGGCCCTTGCATGATCAAAAACGCAAATCACCGTCCGACCCATGACAGATGACGATTATGGCAACACTTGTTACTCCATAATAATGTATAGGCTACCGTCGTAACCTTCTTTGTAACGAATCATCTATCGTAATCGTCATTCCCAAACTTATAAAGCGCCATTCGAAAGACGAACACAGGGCTCCATGTTATTCACGAGCGCTTTCCAACTGTCTACCTGTGTGTGTATGTGTGTGTCTCTCTATGTCTGCCTGTGTCTGTTTTTGCCTGTGTATGCCTGTGTCTTTCTTTGTCTGTCTATGTATGTGCCAATATCTGTGTCTGTGTGTCTGTCTGTGTGTCTGTCTCTGTCTGTGTGTGTCTGTCTAGCGATGACTCATCTTCGTCATTTTATTGCTCATAATAATAAGTATACTCATCATCCTTTCTTAATTGCTATTCTTCTTCTCAAAGGTCATGTCATCATAAATCCTATTTGCGACGCACTTCGCTTTCTGTTGTTGGATTATGAATGTGGGTTGATGTGCCACTGTGTGGGTTGGTGTGTCCTTCTGTCTGCATGTCTTCGTGTGCTCGTGGGTGTGTCTCCATGAATACACTTAATTGCGTCATTATTTGCTCCTTTTTCATTTCTGCATTCTACTTCCACCGCAGGCAATACAGATGTAATTAATTAAATAATAAATAGATATACCTGCAATAATTTATCTTCATTCATTCATCCATTCATTTCAAGAATTTATACAGCGCTTCCCTTCAACAAGCCTACTCAGAGGCGCTCCGAGTCCAACCACAATTATAGGGCCTTCAAATAGATTCAAGGAGCATGTAAAACACTGATGAGTCAACCCTAGCTAACTGTACAGACGTCACTCACAATGGGAGTCTATATATATTCCCGACAGATGGACCTACAGCTGAGAAAAAACCCAACATTTTAAAGTTTAATGCCATGTATAATTGTGTATAATATTATATAGTGCATTATATACAATATTGCATTATATATATGGTACATTATATATATGCGCAAATATTGCATACATAGGCCTACATATATTACTATGGTCATTATTTTAATTTATGTATTCGCTTAGGTGCAGAGGATACGGAGAAGCGATTGGAGCAGCAAATGATATTTGGTAATTAACTGCTGCTGTGCACAGTTGCGCACTCACTTCCTTTGCTCGTTTTGCGAATAATATCTTCATTCGAATATGTATGTGTGTATGTGCGTGTGTGTGTTGGTGTAGATTTTTATGCAACAATGTGTTTTGTATTAAATATAGAGTAGACCCCTATCTATTGTTTTTCGACATAATATATAAGCTTAGTCTATATCTTTAAGTATAAAACTCAAAGTTTGTCCTTCTGTGTGTGGGATGCACCAATTTTGTCCGGAGGCCTACTCGGAAATTACAGCGATTCGTTTAAAAAAAAATTTGCAATCGATTCTTACTTACATTTGGAGTTAAACGCCACTATTTTCGGCTGCCAATTCACTTTATAAGTCCCGAGATGTCAACATTTAAACTTGCACGCGATAAGCGATTCAAAATCCGTTCACGTTGATAAGGCCTCCATTGCCTACCAGAGAACTACAGCCAATGGCATGACGGTTTGAGGTCACGTGATATTTACTTCTATCGAAAATATTTGCGAGGATTATTCTCGGCTTTTTTCTTCTGATCCACACGAGAAAATCATAAAGATCGCGATCCAAAAATCTTTCCATATTTTAAATTTCGCTGTTATAAAAACGATATATTAGACACGGCATAATTATGTTCACTAAACTCATGACGTCATTATTTTGAGCTCAAATCTTAACGTCACATCTCGCCAAACCGCGTAGCAAATATGTTGTGGACGTAAATAATGCGAATATAACTGCAAATAATCGGAATAAAAAAGCGTAGATTTAAAAAAACTTCCTTTATCTAAGTGGTAAAGAACAATTTATGAAAAAAGCACGTTGCGCTGAATGGTAGTATCTTTTCAGAAAAAGTCGTTTTCTCAGTTACGTGTCGAGTGGACTTAACGGGTTTTGCTCTTCGATTATCGACCAGACCTGTACACCTAGCGGAGAGGTTCGTTACTTCTCCTTAACGCGGGGGTCGATGGAAGGCGGGGTCAGAATGGTGAAGTCGGAACGGGGTCAGGCGTGGCTGGGGACAAAAACTTATATTTCCCGGGCAACGCCGGGTAATTCAGCTAGTACCTTCATAAAATGCATCCCCAGTGTTTCGAGATTAAAATTTTATATAAATTTTATATAGGCCTATATATATTATGTTATAAATTATGTTTGCGTATATCTTGAATTCTTGGATGTCTGTCTGTCTGGAATAAAGAACTATATATACATGTATATAGGCTACGTATATATATATATATATTATATATATATATATATGTGTGTACATTCCTAAGTCTGTGGCGAATATGTGTCGAGGCCGAGATCTGAGAGAGACAGGTCTGCTTTGAGAGAATGTTGTTCCCTTCACTGCAGTCCTCTGCCTGGAAG
Organism: Lumbricus terrestris; assembly: GCA_949752735.1. Taxonomy (NCBI): domain Eukaryota; kingdom Metazoa; phylum Annelida; class Clitellata; order Crassiclitellata; family Lumbricidae; genus Lumbricus; species Lumbricus terrestris. The sequence continues at coordinate 1,821,826 of OX457043.1, read as the reverse complement.
GCTGGAACTAAGTCGTACAAATCAGGGAAGGACATTCCCATTGGACGACGATGTGAGAACAGACCAAAAACGACGAGAGCAAGAGGGAAGAGGATTGGAGCTATAGGGGAAAGGAGTCAAAGCAAGAACGCACGGAGAAACATACGTGGAAATGGCGACAAGAAACACGATTGGCATGTGGTGGATGGACAATGGACATGCGCACTGCGCACTGCCTTTGCAAGCGAAATTAGATTTAAAAACAACGGCTGTCTGCAATAAGTCGTCTGAAGCTGTTGACCGATTTTCAAGTGCAACATTGACGAACTGTATTTATCTCGCATTATAATGTGATACTGCTGCTGTGTTGTTGACTGTGTTCCTTGTTTAATGAGGTTTGCCTGATGTAAACAGCGACAGATCCTGTCGGGCTATTGTATGTACATGTACATGTACATGTACATGCACATGTACATGTATGTATGTATGTATGTATGTATGTATGTATGTATGTATGTATGTATGTATGTATGTATATATGTATGTATGTATGTATGTATGTATGTATGTATGTATATATGTATGTATGTATGTATGTATGTATGTATGTATGTATGTATATATGTATGTATGTATGTATGTATGTATGTATGTATGTATGTATGTATGTATGTATGTATGTATGTATGTATGTATGTATTATATGTATGCATTTATGTATAATGTGTGTATGTTGGTATCGCATTTTAAGAGCCTCGCAAAAGCGCTATTCAAAAATTATACTTACATGTACCACTGGTTTACACTACGGAACCCTTCGGCATTTACTGTTACTTTAATCGCATATTTATATAGCGCCTTTCAGACAGAAACCCATCAGAGGCTCTCAGATTTTATTGGCTCTTCACGGTTGACATGGCAACCGTTGTCACTCGGCCGACTGAGCATTTGATTGGTTAAAATGAGGTCAGGTCGGATCATCGCTCAGCGGTTGACCTAATTCACCACACTCTACTCTTTCTCTGGGTATGAAACGTTTCGGTGCAATATAGATGTGGATTCGCGTGTAGAATGGTTTCGATGTAATGTAATGTAACATGATGTAAACAGTAAACATCCGAGAGTTTTCGCAGCGCCATACGAAAGGGACAACAGGGAGATTAGCTCTTTGCTGGCGTTAAATAAGATCAGCATAGTCATCATGAGTATGTATACTAGCCGCACACTGTCGGTGGAAGACGAAATGGCAATGGGGAGGACTGGCCACTTAACCTCATGTGCAGAGGCTGAAAAGTGAAGTAATTGGTGCGTCATATATACCAATGGCTGCCCAAGAGATTGTGGGTATCAGCCATGCCAATAACTCTGGCCGAAAACCCCCAGGGACCTAGGAAAATTCACTTTGGCCAATTGCCTTAATGGCAGTAATATACTCTGGAGCAAAATAACTCCCAAGTCAAAACCCTGCCGACCATTTAACCTCTAATAGCCTAATCATCTTCGAATTTATACATAATTTAATGATAATTGTGTATGAATTCGCTGGTAGAATATTGTGCATGAAGCAGCATAGTAATTTATACATAATTTATGCATAATTTATACATGATTAAACATAATTTATACATGATTTAAACATAATTATGTATGAATTCGCTGGTAGAATATGCATGAAGCATCTTAGTAGGACAGTTAGGCTACAGTTGAATTAACGAGCACATAGAAAAAACGGTGGAATTTTATGCGGCTGCACTGATTAATTAAGTTTGCGAGTCTCGTGTCTATGAATATTCCTGATGCATCATGGTCGATTTTCAGGTAGATCCTTCACAATTAACTCTCGTTTGGCATTTATTCTGGTATCTTTGGTATATGTGTGTGGGTAAAAATCTTAATTAGGATTTAATTAATCCACATGATGTTCCATCATAATTGCCACATGGCATCCGTTCCGTATTGATACATTTGATTACGTGCATAGATATTGCTAATTGTACATAGGCCTTGGAGATTATTATCTATCAGGCAAAATTATTCTATATAGAGCTGTATTACGCCAAACAAATTTATTTTGAGGGCAACGACCTCTGGTGCCATGGCATAAGGCCTCGTAAATTCTGGATCCATCCATCGATTCCATGGTGGCTGGTATAAATTATGTGGCCGTTGGAGGGCATCGTGCTTTAATATCGGGGTCCGTAGTTATGTTAATGTGGCATCATGCAATGCAGATAATATATTAGCCTATATCTTCTGGGTACCATGTAGACCTATTGCATTGGATAACAAGGCAATAAAGTCTCGTTCTCCTTTTATAATATAGAGCCTCTTCAAGGTAGGCAACTCAGAAGCGCTCCATGACCAATCAAGGAACAGGGCTGTTTGGAGATTTTAGGGAATAGAGTGAAGTTGCCGCTGTGCATTAAGCGAATTGTAACATGAAGACCATTCCAGGTTGTAAAACCAGCAACCGAAAATGAACTGCACTGTCGGATATCAGTTCGCTTATATAACACCCCTTAAATTGTCTACTTTGGAGCGCTCCCAGTCCAGCCATGGCTAAAGAAAAAATACTTAAGAGCTTTATAAGCAAGTTATAGTAATGAACGGATGGTTACAAGTTGAATTTAACTTATGACGACCATGCAGAACGTTAAATCTGTCCGTATAATTATGCTCATTTGACTCCACTGACTTTACTGAAGCAACTGTTCACTGAATCCATCTACATGTAGGCTATACTCCTCATACTATTGCAGGCATCTGTGTGAGCATCAAAATGCGTGACTCCACCCAAGCAACTGTGGGCTGGATGGGACATTGGCAAGACATATAGGGGTCTAATTATGTCATCTATGGTCAAGCCAATAAGGATGATCCTGGATATGATAACTTTCGATGATAGGTATAGGGAGCCAGTGAATTATATATACGAGCGATGAACGACCATAACAGAAATTTTAAACCTTAATAATTATGTTGCAACCTATGGTGGACCTGTCATTTTGACCCACTAGATCTATAGAACCGGGCTAACCCAAGTCAATTCCCAATCTTCCTCTTTGTGTTGCTTTCTTCTTCTTCTTCTTCTTCTTCTTCTTCTTCTTCTTCTTCTTCCTCCTCCTCCTCCTCCTCCTCCTCCGCCTCTTCATCTTCGTCGTCATCTTCTTCCGTGTCTGTTTCTAGTTTTAACCATATACAGAAGAGAGCAGAGGAGTTTATGTCGTTGGTTACTAGGCAACCAATTCGTTTAGGATGTTCCAAACATCTTTTACCATGTCCAGCGTTTCCCAGCGTTTCCCAGACATTGTCGATTTCCGAAAATGTGGACGCAGTCATAATTGCGCAGTAATAAAATGTTATTAGCGCGGTCACTTACGGTGGAGTGCTTATGGGAACCGGTCCATATCAATCATTGCTATAAACAGGGAACCTTTTCCATGTTCGCACACGCCCATGATTTTCCTCGCAATTTCGTGGGTCGGCAAATGAAGTACATGTATTAGTCTGTAGGTGAGTGTTATCGGATCCCGTGTGTGTGTGTGTGTGTGTGTGTGTGTGTGCGTGTGTGTGCGTGTGCGAGTCTAAGGGTGTTCTCCGACCCAGTACACAACTTCTCCCATCTATATCAACGTCGTCGTTCGTGTGTTGTTGCTTGTGGTCCACTTATTTATCCTTCTCATGGGATCAGTCGCCATAGAAATCAAACGTGCGTGGAATGGCGATCTGTGCTCAAAAGTCGTAGACATTTCCGGTGTTGCAATAATTTTCGTGCGAATTGGTAAACACGGTTTTTCTCTTCATTCCACAAACGCTGTTGCGTTGGATCGCTGCTGTCCGTTTAATGTTGTTCCTCAAGTTGTTAATGGCGTTGTGTGTGATAAAAAAGATCATTAGCGTCCCCTCCTCCTTTATCCAGACTTGGGACTGGCACTGCGACCAGTGGCGGATTTATGTAGGACCTGAAATCCCAACTGGTGCTTTACGAAGACAGGTCTATTATACGTCACGTGTCCACTTGTTTGAGCAGCAGCTGACCCGTTAATACTGTCAATCAACAATTGCCGTTCGATTCTTATTCTTTAGTTCTTCTTTAGTTCTTCTTTAGTTCTTCTTTAGTTCTTCTTTAGTTCTTCTTTAGTTCTCTGCCATCAGGCAGGTTCATATGTTCAATGACGCCACGCATATCTGTTCTATGCATCCCTCTTTAGCCCTCTGCAACCGTCTTTTGTCATCTTCCAGTCCAGTAGCATTGTTCTTGTTCGATTAACCGGTTTGAAAGACATGGTTCGAGCTCGGTCATGCATTGAGGTTAATTCTCAGGGTGCTACAGCACACGGGACCCACAATTTTCGAGGGCTACAGTTGCCTCTACCTCTCACGCCGTTGCAACCCTGCTAACCGGAGATTGAAAAACCTTTGATGTATTTTTATATGGAATTTAAGTTGGATTCGTGACGCACTATAGGAGACGCGTTGATGTATATATGTGGCGTTGACCTTCGTTGGATGTGGCTGCTGGAAAGTAGAAAGGTCAGATGGGGGTCGAAGGCGGGTCACGCTGTAGTCGGTGATTTACTCAGACGGCGATCACAGCGTCTAATTATTTATTAAGGCTGAGGAGGCAGGCAGTGTGTAGCGGAACAACTCTGCTGCCTCTCTCTTTGTGCCTCTCTCTTTGTGCCGCTGTCTGTGGGTCTGTGACACTCTGTGTGTGTGTGTGTGTTTGCGTTCTGGCGTGTGCGTGTGTGTATTGTATGGGAGTGTATTTGCTTCTAAGTGTTTGTTTTGGTGTGTCTGTAGTTAGATGTTCGTGTGTGTGTGTTTATAAGTGTGTCTCTAGGTGCGTGCGTGTGTGGGTGTATGTGCTTGTATATTTGTGTGGGTAGGTTGTGTGTGTGTGTGTGGTTGTGTGTGTATGGGTTTGTGTGTTTCTATGTGTGATATGTATGTCTCTTGGTATTTGTGTGTGTGTGTGTGTGTGTGCGTTTGTTTGTGTGCATGGATGAGTGAATTTATCTTGCCGTATTCGTTGCTCCTGATACTCCTCTGCATATGTAGATGTAGGTCTTTGTCTCCGCCTTCGTATCTCTCTTTGTTTCGCTCTGTTTGTCTGTCTCTTTCTCTTTGTACGTCTGGCAGTTTCCTCTCACTTTATCTGTCTCTTGCTGTTTCTTTGTCGAATCTGTCCGTCCGTCTATGTGTGGCTCTGTATCTCTGTCTTTCTCTCTCTCTCTCTCTCTCTCTCTCTCTCTCTCTCTCTCTCTCTCTCTCTCTCTCTCTCTCTCTCTCTCTCCCGGTAGAGTAATGGATAACACGTTGGCCAAGAGTGCGAGAGGTAGTGAGTTCGAGCCCGCGTTGGGCGGATATGCTTTGTAGGCTGCTATTAGCGCCATGTATTGTAGGCTGTCTGTTCAGTTGGGATAGTTAAGATTTATGTTTTCTGTAATCCGAGTTGTTTCAACTGCATAATTGTACATTGTAACCGGTTGCGGTCTGTCAACCAGATTGTCGATTAAACGAAACTGTGATTAATTATTATATTGTTATTTTTTCTATCACTCTATGTCTCTCTTTGTCTGTCTGCCTGTTTGTCTGCGGTTGTCTGCTTGCCTTCCAATCGGCCTGTTATTAGGTCTCGTTCTTTATTCTCCCTTCAACTACGCTGCGTTGAACTCTGCCACTTTGATTAAACTTTGATGAAGAGCTGGCACGCGCACTGCGCAGGCTGACGACAAGCACCGAAGAGATGGATGGACGGATGGATGGATGGGTGGTTGAATGGATGGGTGGATGGGTGGATGGGTGAATGGATGGATGGGTGGATGGTTGGATGGGTGGATGGTTGGATGGATGGACGGACGGACGGACAGACAGACAGGCGGACGGACGGATGGATGGATGGACGGATGAATGGATGGATGAATGGATGGATGTGTGCATGGATGACTAATGGTCGTACATGTATGTTACCTAAGGTTGCATGATCAAGTCAAAAAGCATACGATCGACTTTTATGGCGTGGAAGGCGACTTTTCGTTGTTGGCGCGGCTCTCTCTTGTACGAGCAGCACCTGATGAGGTTCGAAGGATAGATTCAGTTGTTATTTTCAGCGATGCAATGTGGTTGCGATGGTGTAATATACTCTGGTGGATGGTTGAATTGTCATCGAAAAAGTCGAGTGTTCGATTGCAGCCACGGCAGAAATTATCTTGAGAATTATGTTCCACCTGGATCCCATAGTTGATACAGCTGCGATGAGGACACTGAACGAATGTTGATCGAAATAGGAAGAGGTTATTAGATGCTGACGTCGCTAACACTACATGCCTCTAAGACTATAACTTTACGAACCGCTTCCTATTATTATTGTTGTTTTTACCCACCCGAAGAATCTCAGATCCCTCGGGATTTCAAGCAAATTATCCGGAGACGTACAAATTCAAAACCCATTGAAATAAATAATTCAAAATTAGCCTATTACTATCATTTAAAAATTATCTGTATTGCCCCGAGGTATACAGGATCTCTCAGTGACTTTGCTACCCCCCTAGTAAAAAGTATAGAAAGGCCCTATTCATGTTCTGTTTCCTAGTCGGCGAAAGTGCCCCTTATTATTATTAATTTGTTATTATTTTTTTATTTTATTAGGCCTATTATTATGTTATAATCATCATAAATTTTCAAACCGAAAATTTGATAAGAAAGAAACTAGTTTGAGGAAGATTAGAAGCAGAAGAGGAAAAACGGAAAAGAAACATTTGGAAGAGATGGAAGAGAATAAAGAAGGACAGATTGGAAAACTAATAATTGAAGAAAAAGATGTCGACAAGAAGAGGGGAAAATGGGAAGGGGATGAGGGAGGAAAAGGATAACTACATGTAGAGATGGAAGAAGAAAAGGCAGAAGAAAATTGATGCTTTAGTGCTTGTGGATTTTGATATCCTACAGGTTTTTTTCCCGGAACGGTCACCAGTGGGAGAGGGTTGCTGGAACGGCCAACCATCGGTCGACAGGTGAAGAGATGGCAGAACTAATCGACGCTAATGCCTTCTAAACGACCGTAATAATGCATGATAAGTCATCCAGAAATCAAATTACTTGAAGATTATTGCTCACGTATTAAACGATTCTATTTAAGAACCACGCATGAGCCGATGGTTCTGAGTGATAGTGAGTGAATGAATGGCTCAAGGTCTCTACACGATTAGGGTCAATGCATATCTTATGTACGCAAAACTTGGTATTTTTTCGACCAATCCCTTTCCCCGTTGAAAGCTGTACATTTTGTGTAACCCCATTATTTGTAGGCCTACGTACACAAGTAGCCTAAGCTTCTCTACCTATTGACGTCTAGGAGACATTTATTTTACCATAGGCGATTATTTATTTTTAAACATCGTAGGCATAGTTGCTAGCCAAAGTGTCTGAACAATTATGTTTCACTGTTTAGATTTGGTTCGGATCTATTCACGAATAGTGAACATAGTTTAATTATAATGTTATCAAACGAAACTATTACAAGAAAATACAGATTACAGAGTTATAAATAGGCTTATGTGTACGTCATACCAAACGAATTTTTACCGACGGCAACGACCTCTCTTGTCTTAATTAAGCTTCGTTAAACTATGGATCCTCCTCCGCCTCATAATTTGACATCTAATTTTATTTTCGTGCGTGTATTTTGTCGAGGATTCTCTCCCTCCCCACCGTATGCACCTGTGCACAAATCTCCTGAATCCGGTAACCCCCCCTAATTTCCTTCCGGCGTACGTCAGATATGGACAGCAGCCCTAAAGGGTCTTTGCACAATAGAAGGTCTTAACAGAATTATAATCGTCTCAAAGGGAAGATTATTTGAGCCGTGCTTAGCGTATTAGTACTGTTTGATTTGATTGGTTGCCTTGCAAGGTTAGTGGCGGCTATTCTAAGGACATGCGATGTGTCATTGCAGAGACCTCGCCCTCCTCTCTCTGTACGATTGGGACGGGCACTGCCACCGTACAAGCATAGCCTGAGTTTAACGACTCCACGTTATAACAATGATCTTTAGCGTCACCCTCTTTCCTTGGCCAGGTTTTGGACTGGCCCTATCCAGGGCTGTTTTAAGGAATTTTGTGAACTGCACAACTCTTTCTTTCCTTTCCCATCACCATGGCAAATTACTTCCCGTTTTACAGCGCCATCTTCCGAAGGGGAAGTTTGAGTCACTTTTTTATAGAGGGTAACAGGAAGTGAATCGACCTTCGAACGTTCTTCGTATCAGTGTTGGCATTACTCATAGTCCTACCTCCTCGTGGTTGAGCGACAGCCTGTATTCAGGCCCGCCGAGAGGGGGGGACAGAGGGGGCAAATGCCCAGGGGCCCGGCAACTTTTAGGGGCCCGGAGGGGCCCGGGATACACTGATCATAATATTTAAAAAAATTATGTTGATTGGGGACGGTGAGCCCAAACTTGGCCAATGCAAAGTTCATGATTTAAACCGCTTTAAATCATTAATAGCCTAATAACTCTGTCACATAGTTACAACTGTCAACATTTCAAATAACTGACCATTACCTGGTTCATCAGCTTTTGGCCAAAGAACGCGCCCACTTAAGTCTCAAAACGCTCTTCTGCCAAATAATTAGTATAGGCCTAAGCGTTTTCCGATTGCAATCATTAAGTAAACAAATATAAAAAGTAACTTTATTTGGTTACGATGTAATATAAACACAGATCTGGAGCACAAAAACGAAAAGAAATAGCTAATAGAAAAGGCATAAGTTGGTAGTCGCACATTATGTCAAATAGGGGCTCAAAAGAAGACAAAATATCAGAGCCCGCACTTAATCCTATTGGGCCTTATAGGCATATGCATCGGCTGATTCTATACTAGTGAATTAGACATGACTGATGATCATAACCGAATGTACGAAAATGAAGTCTGCATTGTGGTGTCAGTATCGTAATTCCAAAAGATAACATTATAAATAAGAAATATGAAAATGCTGAAATTATATGAACTGTAAAAAGGTTCGGCTTTAATGTTGGCGCTGCCACCAGGACCCTTGCCTACACAAACGATTGAGACCTACATAGACTAGGCTACTACAGTCTATAGGCAAATAGGCATATCAGAAACGGTCCTCCAAGACATCCGGGCAATTTCCCGGTGATGAAGAAAGTGTATGTCCAAAGTGCATTTTTAAGTTTCGCAGACAAAATGGAGACTATGTCAGGATATCATAAACGATAATCCTGCAGTTAAATCAAGAAAGATTGTTTGTTGATTACTATATAACTTGAAAATTAAATTCTCAATAATAAGAGCTGATTAAAATCATAATTCGTAGCCACAATTTTGTTATTTCTATTTTTTGTTAAATTATCTCAAAAAGAATAAATTGTTGTCTAAAGGGCCCGTGCCTGCTCTGCCCAGGGGCCCGGAATTTCTGTCGGCGGCCCTGCCTGTATTACGGTGTATACGTGAATTATTGTGCTTATGAAATTATTGCGTCGATTGGCGGTTTTTTAAAGATGTCTAAGGAGATCAAATCGTGGCCTATTTCTTTCCCAGCCATCGTAAATGAGAAGTAGATAAAACAGGAGAACACGTCACGACGATTTCATCAAAAATGTAACAACTTTGCTATAGTAGGTGCTTTTCGACTAATTTGACCCTACGGTACTGAAAGCGAAAATCGCGGTTAGCAAACTTTATTTTTAGCTGTTGCATGGGAAAACAAGATGGCGAACAAAATGGCGGTCAATGGCATAAAAATGACCATAGGCCTAAGACTTCCCTAAGTGAAGTATTTTATGTGCTATAGAAGCATGTTCTTAGAGTCTTAGGTAACATTCTCGGAGTCAAGGCATGCGATGGAATTAGGCTAAAGATAAATATGCAGCACTGCATGCCAGGATAGAGCAGTGGCGGACAAAGTAGCGCACTGTGAAGTCATGTATAATATGATGGAAGAACATTATTTCAGAGTCTAAATTAGGATTGTCGGGTCCACGAAATACATTGTCGGCGTATCCTTAGTTCACAGCAGGTTATTTGAGGCCTACTGCTGACCAGACCAACCTCATAACTTGTGTGAAAAATTCCTTTCAATTTATAATATTATCCTCTTTACATTAATTTCTTCGTTCTGCTGAATAACTCCCATGGCACTGACGCCACCTTCTATTTATTATCATTGTACAGCTGATGAAATGAGACCATAGCGCAGTAACGCTGAATTCATCTGCCGCTTTATAAGCGTCAACAGCGTCAATGCAAAAGGGTCATTTGCCAACTGATTAGGAATTCCGGACTCGCTTTCTGTCGACTTCTGAATTAATTAGCATCGTTAGGCGGCGTGTCGTCCACCTGAGTCTCTAAGGTCTTCGTCGGCTTGTGCGTTCCCTGCGGCAGAGTCGTCGTGTAAGACAGTGTTATGTGTTGTGTGGGATAACGTTGGATGCGTCTGTCATGGATAGGACGGTTGGAGAATCTCAATTTGACATAATATCTTGGGGATGAGGGAGAGGCGCATTGCTGTCCTCTTATTATGATGTCTGCTTGAATGTTTGCTTGTATGCGTGCGTGTATATGCATAAACATGACACCATCATTTGACAGCAAACGTAATGAACGGTGTGTGGATGTGTGCATGTATGTGTGTGTGTGTGTATGCTTTGTGTGTGTGTGTGTGTGTGTCAATGCGACAGCGAGGTTGCATTGCGTGCCAATCTGTGTAACACAGAAAGATAGACAAACAAAGACAGAGATAGGCAGAGTAAGAAGGAGTAACAATCTCTCTCTCTCCACTTGCCTCTTTGCTTCTGCAGACAGGCAGAGAGACAGACAGACAAACAGAGGCAGATACGGAGATATACGGAGAGGTTGAGAGATGGGAGAAAATTAGATGGAAACAGAGAGAGAGAGCGAGAGACAGGCAGACGGAGGGAGATGCAGACAGACAGACAAACAGAGATACAGACAGACAGTCAGTCAGGCAGTCAGACAGAATGATGGATGGATGGATGGAGGGATAGATGGATAGATGGATAGATAGATAGATAGATAGATAGATAGATAGATAGATAGACAGACAGACAGACAGAGAGACAGACAGACGGACGGACGGACGGGTGGACGGACGGACGGACAGACGGACAGACAGACAGACAGCCAGAAGGACAGAGACAGACAGACACACAGAGACAGGCACGCAGAGACAGACACAGCCAGCAACAGAATACCTCTGGGGGGTAGTCTCCTGGTGGGGCGGGGGATGTGGAGGCGTCGTGTGCAATGCGCATAGTCTACTGCGTCAGACGGCTGTCCTTCCCTCTCGGGTCGTCTAGCGTTGATGATGATGATGATGACGATGATGATGACGATGACGATGATGATGTTGATGATGATGTTGATGATGACGACGAACTAAAAACTAATTGCCGTTGATGTCTCGTCTGTTGCGTCAACGCAAACTGAAGAAGACGTCAAGTACTCAGACAACGACGACGACGATGCGAATAATTTTATGCATGTATAATGGACGTGTCTCTTTTGATGTTGCACACGTGTGCATGCTGTAGTGTATGCTAGTGTATGTATACGCGTGTGTACTGTATTGCATTTATTAAGCGCCTTTAGAAGGGCAAACCTTTCAGAAGTGCTCCCGGTGCACAGCTTTCCTGCATTCCGAATTTAAGTCTCACCTCTTCAAAAGTTCTTAACCAGTGTTACCACTGAGGTTTCTGAAATAAACCCAGATTTCATTTAGAAAAAAACCAAGAAAAACCCAGACTATTTATATAAGCTATTTTAGACCCCCCTTTGTTCAAATCAAGTTGGTTTTTCGCTTGTTCGCATGAGGATTAACAAAATGTTCGTCAAAAGAGTCAAATAAAATGTAATTACAACTTTAAAATATCAATTGTCAAAGTTGTCAGAGACTCGGAATCCAAACTGACAATAAGCTTAATCGATATAATTCGTGTGCGCATGCGCAGCGGGTCGAGTCTACCAGAACCGTAAGCACATAACACACATGGTCTAAGTTTACAAAGTTTTAAAGTTGCCCGAGGTTTCCAGCCAAATTTCCTTAATACACCTACAATCCACCAAGAACATTAATACTCTGCAACAACTTGGCTATTATACCACTAGAGGATTGACCTGACCTACAGTGTATAACTGTATATGCATGTTATAGATGTGATGCGGCTTTACAAGGAAAGAGACGAGTGACCTGACCTATTTTGAAATGTCAAAATGGTTTATTTCTGTGCAGAACTATTCTTCGGGTTATAAATTACATGTATTTGTGAATTTACAACATGAGATCTTGATTGTGGAGTTTAAAATTAAAACTAGTGGAAAAAATTATGTGTCACAACCATTTTACATTGAATTTCACAGAATATTGATGTGTTGTAAGTACAAAATGTCAACTCACCAAAATAAACCCAGATCTTGCCCAAAAAAACCCAGAAACCCAGGCGAAGGCCAAAAAACCCAGATCTAGTGGAAAAAACCCAGCTGTGGCTTCACTGTTCTTAACCTTATCCGCCCGATCCTCGAAGCTTCTCGTCCTCAACGAAACCCCCCTCCCCCCAACACAGTGGCTGCTCTGGCTCCTCTCGCCGGTAGCTATAACAACCGGATTCAGATTTTCACTTTGTTCATCTGAAAAATAACACAGCGCTTGCGAATAAACTGGTGCCCTGTGATTTAGAAAACTGAACGTTAAGATTGTGATTAATAATCGTACTTTCAGTTTCACGGCACTGTGACATTGTGGTAACAAAGATCGTTAGCGTCACCCTCCTCTTTTGTCCATTCTTGGGACTGGCACTGCCAGAGCGCGAGCATTGAGCAGGTGCTACGATTACGATTGTGGAAAATTATTATTCTAGTGACATTTAAGCGTCTTCTGCTAGACATCCGTGCCAGACACATCTGCAACCTTTTGACTTTTTTTATGTGCCACGCATTTACAACTCAACATATTATCGTCTTCTTTGAAAACACATTTCCTTTGGCCAGCATGCGACCGCATGCAAATGGCACGAAGGAAATTGCTTTGAGAAGGTCTCGACTTGTCTGATGGGTGTCTCTGACCGCGTGAGACCCACCCCTACTCACCCCACCCCTACTCATTCCACCCCTACTCACCCCACCCCTACTCACCCCACCCCTACTCACCCCACCCCTACTCACCCCACCCCTACTCACCCCACCCCTACTCACCCCACCCCTACTCATCCAGTCACGTATGGACACAGATGTGATTTGCACAGAAAAACACGGCGCCTTATAAACGTACAAAGTCCGCCGCAGAAGCGAAATCTATTTCTGACACGCAGACATTGAATCATTGATCTGAGAAGTACATGCAGCCTTTATATCATGTTCTTTTGTCAGCTGTTTTTATCAATCAATCTATCAATCAATCAAATACTTTATTGATCATCGTGAAACATGTATATGTGTACATACAGTATTGCACAGACAAACAAACAAACAGTTGTTGAAAATGTCACGTACATTGATGTCAAAGGGGTAAGCCCAAAGGAACGTAAGGTTCCGCTAACAGGGTCGCCCTAATTACATGTCGAAGTGCATTGAATATACAGTGGTGTGAAAAAGTTTTGCATCACCCATATATTTTCTGTATTTCTTCTGTATTAAGATGAATAATGTACTGGTAAACATGTGGGCGTTAATTAAAGGTTTTCTTATTTTTTGGTTCGAGTTTATATGCATATTTCTTTAAATTTGACACGATGAAAGTTCGTTTACCACCTCGTGGCTATACCAGCATGAGTAAGGCCATTCAGGCTTGCAACCCGCTAATGCTTGTTCTGTGCATAGTGCAATGTGTTGGGATGAAATAACCGGTTATGTGTGGTCGTAGGCCTTCCTTATGATTTAGAGGCCTGGAAAAGGCCGTTTCTGCGTGTCAGTGATGCACCAATATTTTTGGGCCAGCCCTTGTTCTTCACCACTTGTCTGCAACGTTTCGGCATCAAGTGGACCAGCTTGACGAGGTGGTCATGGGACACAACGCGGTTCCAGGCGGGGATGAGCGATTCGATGAGCTCGCACTTGAAAGTTGGATATCTCTTGGATATCTCCAAGGCTACTTTATGCCACAGATTATCAATTGGATTGAGATCCGGGGACCGAGCGGGCCAGTCCAGCGTTGTTTTCTTTCGTTATGGTTTGGATCGCATGGCTGCCAGTGGCGTCCGACGTCTGCATATCGTCGATGGAATGGTCAACGCAACCAAGTGCATCGGCATACTGCAGAAGTGCATGGTGCCATCAGTTCAGCAACTCTTCCCAGGTCAGTTCCCCTTTCAGGATGACAATGCACCATGCCATCGTGCCAAACTGGTGACCAACTGGAACAAACAGAACAATGTTAAGACGCTGGACTGGCCCGCTCGGTCCCCGGATCTCAATCAAATTGATAATCTGTGGCATAAAGTAGCCTTGGAGATATCCAAGAGATATCCAACTTTCAAGTGCGAGCTCATCGAATCGCTCATCGCCGCCTGGAACCGCGTTGTGTCCCACGACCACCTCGTCAAGCTGGTCCACTTGATGCCGAAACGTTGCAGACAAGTGGTGAAGAACAAGGGCTGGCCCAAAAATATTGGTGCATCACTGACACGCAGAAATGGCCTTTTCCAGGCCTCTAAATCATAAGGAAGGCCTACGACCACACATAACCGGTTATTTCATCCCAACACATTGCACTGTGCACAGAACAAGCATTAGCGGGTAACAAATCTTTATGGCCTTACTCATGCTGCTATAGTCACGAGGTGGTAAACGAACTTTCATCATGTCAAATTTAAAGAAATATGCTTATAAACTCGAACCAAACAATAAGAAAATCTTTAATTAACGCCCACATGTTTACCAGTACATTATTCATCCTAATACAGAAGAAATGATGCATAGAAACGCAAAATATATGGGTGATGCAAAACTTTTTCACACCACTGTAAGCTATGCAACTCAAAGAAGTGGGGGAAAGCAAAACAACAAACAAACTAAACTAATCTAAGCTAAACTAAAAAAAACAACTAAAAAACACAACAGTAAGAGAACACAACAGTGCACGTGTAGGTAGTGCACATCAAAACAAACCATTTTGTGCATTTATGCAATAGTATCCAATGAGCTGTTCTTATGAGATGTTCCTGTGAGCTGTTCTTATCAGATGTTCTTATAGGCTGTTCTTGCGTGCTGTTCTTATCAGATGTTCTTATAGGCTGTTCTTGCGTGCTGTTCTTAGAAACTGTTCTTACAATCTGTTATTGCGTGCTGTTTTTATATGCTGTTTTTATTTGGTGTTCCTATTGGGTGTTCACACGAGCCGTTCCTATTAATAGTTGTTATACTTAGCTATTCCTACGAGATGCTTCTAAAAGATATTCTTATAGGTCTAATTATTAGTTTTATCAAGAGCTTTTATATCAAACGCCCTTTCAAGGTAATCTACGCAGCCTCATGAGTTGTTCTTTTGAGATGTTCTTTTGAGCCGTTCTTGCTTATGAGCCGTTCTTATGAGTTATTCTTATGAGCTGTTCTTATGAGCAGTTCTGACGCAGGTGCATGGTTTAGCGAAAATCAATGCGACTAACGAGCGAACTGCACTATGGACGCGTGCCTGCAGGCCATTGATAATGTATATAGCGAGAGATTAATAGCGACAGCGTTGCATGATGGATTTCAGAGACTGTAATCTGATCTTAATGAGGCTTTAAAGGTCTTTTCCGGCTAGAAAAGCAGACGGTACACAAAGGCATCATCTGCGCACTGTCTCCAACGTGTCTTTCAAAACAACATCAACCCTATCAGCTACAAATAATCCAAGTAGAAGTTGCAATGTCGCAGTTCATGTCCAGTCCATGGTTTTTCTCCTGTGTATCACGAACACACACAATGACAAGAAAGGGTCATTTTCATTTGGAAAATTACACCTGGTTTTGACTACAACTTTTTTTAGCGAATTTTGGTTTGCTCTAAATGTTAATTATCATAAGCCTACACAAAATTTAACATATAAATTTTTATTTCGAAACCTCTCTGAGAAATATCCGCGTTTTTAATTTCCTGCTTTACAATTTAAAGCTCTTACCAATAAATTTGGCCGTGACCAATGTGTTTTGCCCCTACTGCAAAAATATCTAGCCTACAGGCGCCAATGCTCCCATGCGTTGTTTCCTCTCCCCACCCACATCACCCCCGGGTTGGGTTGGGGGTTGGTAGGAAAGCGACATCAGTGTTCCTAATCGATTAGAATTTGTTCTTTGTCTAATTGATAATAATTACTGATTAGTTAACTAATCAATAGATTAACAACTAATCTATCGAATTTTCATGAGTATATTTTTTATATGTAGAATTGTGGTACATACATGTAGTAGGCTTGGGACTGGCACTGTAAGAACAGCGACGGAGTTTAAAATGTGTGTATATATAATTAATTATATATATATATATATGCATATTTAATTATTTATGTACGTATATTTATGACATTGCAATGACATTATAATTACATGCATATTTAAATATTATTTGTGTATGTATATTTATGACATTGTCAAGCTTGACTTGATCTATCTTTGTCACCACTCTAAACCCCTTCTACTCACACAGCCAGAGTGTTTCACATGATTTTGTGCACATGTGTTAGATTAAAATTTTTATGTCATTTTGTTATTACATTTGGTTGTAATAAGAAGCATGATAGTCGCCACAGGGTATTGCAGAAACAGGTGCGAAAAGTTATAGTCACGTAACGAAAGTGGATAATTGCATTGGAAGGCAGCACATCATGGCATCCATAATGCATTGCGTCTGAAATTTGATGACGTCCGAACATGATGCTGACGCTCGAAGGGACACTTTGAAGTCGGTGGATACATGACGGGCGGAAAAAATTAACTAAATGCGCAGAGAGCGAGAGAGACAGACAGAGACATAGAGAGATAGACAGACAGAGACAGAGCTAGATAGACAGACAGAGACAGGCAGAGACAGACAGAGACACACACAGAGAGAGAGAGAGAGAGAGAGAGAGAGAGAGAGAGAGAGAGAGAGAGAGAGAGACGGCGCCATAGTTACAAACACAGAGAAAGAGTGGCAGACAGACAGACAGAGAGACGGACAGACGGACATATATTGTGTGTGTGTGCGTGTGTGTGTAAGAGGCAAAGAGAGAACAGACAGAGAAACATACAGAGATACAGACAGAGAGAGACAGAGAGTAAGACATAATTATTATAAAAGAGGCAGAGATAGACAGAGATAGAGAAACGTGTTTCAGTTTCGACGGAAATGTTGTTGCGCAATTTGTGGAGTTGATGCAATGCCCCAAAACAAAACAATCCCCCCCCCCCACCCACCCCACCCACCCCTTCCTGCCTTTCTGCCTTCCTGCCTTCCTCCTGTCCTCTGCTTTCAATTGGCCTGGACTCTACTCTTCGAATCGGCTTTTTTTCAGTTTCATTCATTTCATTTACGACACGATGCATTAGCCACAGCTACCCAGAAGGTACAGCTCCACAGTTTGTCGTCCGCGATTACATCTCTTTGTTTATCTGTCTGTCTGTCTGTCTCTGTCTGTCTCTCTCTGTGCTTCTTTTTATTTCTCTGTCTCTGTCTGTCTTCATGTCTCTGTCTGTCTATGTCTCTCTTTCTGTGTATCTGTGTCTGTCACTGTCTGTCTCTGTGTGTTTTTTGTGTGCCTCTCTGTGTGTTATTTGCATTGGCGTATTAAGCGGATTGACTCGTTCATCCACCATAAAACGAATAATCCTAATTTCGGATTTAAAAAACCAATTCTGCGTATTTCGACCATGTACATTGAAACTCCCGAAATCGATTCTTTTCCGGCCGTATTCTATATCCCCTCTCCAAAACAAAAACATTGTTTTGCCTGTGACGACTAAATTCGTATTTCGGTTTCTTTGGCTATCTCTGCTTTTCTGTATATATATATATATATATATATATATATATATATATATATATATATATATATTCGTTTAATAATGACATTCAATCTGACAAACCGCAGAATGATTACAGATACAGGTTATGCGAAATACGGCCCGCTTCGCACGACACGCAGGTCGGCTACAACAGGTTCGGTAGCTTCAGCTGCAAACGCACTCTGAGTTACAAGCATATAAAAACACGATAGGCTACATAACACAAATACAAGACAAATATGGCAGCCTTCAACGGCGCCAACTAAGACATAACATACAAAACAAATACAATCACAAAGCTGGCAGCCAGGTTCGAACATCCAATAATTCATCACACGTTGTCCGATTCTCATTCCCCCAACTTCCTATAACATCATCCTCATCATCCAATAACATCATCCTCCGTAGTCCTCTTGTCTTTTTACCCTCCATTCTTCCCTCAATTATGGTTCGTAGGAGAGAGTCTCCCCATGTGATGTGACCCAACTGGTTTTTCCGCCTGCTTCTGACGATTCATATCAAGGATTTTCTTTCGTCCACTATTTGAAATATCATCTCTTCATTCCTTCAACTCTTATACTGACTGGGGTAAAACTTGCTTTTATCATTCGTTATTTTCCGTTTAACGGCACTTGATCATGACATCACCCTCCTCCTCCTCCTCATGGAGTGAGACTGGCACACCGTCAGAATGAGAACAACAACCCTTAGTACTTAGTCATCCAAGTCGCGGTCTACAATCTGCGCGTCGGGATGTTTTCCTGTGCAAACGAGATAATTCTCGAAATGTATGAATCCATTTGCGTACATTGAAGACAGATTTCCATTCGACGCTTAAGCGATTTCTCCCGTAAATCAGGATAATTTACGGAATGGCACGGCCTCCATTTCTGTATCGGGCGATAGGGCGGACGAGAAGAGACGCGGTCGGGCAGACTGCATCTCTCTTCTTGTTGATATTGAAATTCCACGCTTGACGGAGCCGTTCCGTTGCGGAACAGATTGTCCCCACTCGGTGGAATGTTCCATGCTTTCCATCCGCATGTCATCCGTCTCGATAAACGGAACGGGCGGTGGACAGGGGGTGGGCGCCAGGGGGTGGGGCGCCAGAGGGTGGGGGAGCTGGTGACATCGTTGACTGGCAGTAAATTGGTTGTCAACGCAAAGTCGGCCAAAGAAGATGTTGTTGACGTTTGTCATGTGGACTTGTAACGATGTGGTCTGGATTATAGTTTGCATGTGTATACTTATAATGGCACCCCTTCAAGTCTGCTACTCAGAAGTGCTCCCGGCTTCTAACAGCGTGGACACTGAATCGGAGTTGCACGCCCGAAGCGCTGATCAATTGCAAGTGACGGACTTGCCCAAGGTCCCTACGATGCGGCTTGAGGTGGATTCGAACCTGCAAACCCCGGCTGCAAGGCAACGAACACACCTACTACACCACCGCGTTCCCCACGATGGCAGGCGATAGGTAGCATTCAGCTCCTTTGGAAACGAGTGGAGAGGCCGTTTTTTCAGAACGGGAAAGACACGTGCCTGGTATACTCAGCTCCGCGATATAAATTCCTCTGAAGATATGGGGCGGGGGAATTTATTCTCAGATGTTAAGAGACCCTCGTCCTATACTCGTCCTTTATTCGTCCTATATTCGTCCTAATCGCAAAAAGAATCGATTAATCACAGCGTTCAAGTGATCATCGAGCAACGATTAGCCTCTGAAACAAGTGATGATGGATGCTTGTTAGCCGTGCAACAACAATGATTGCTGGCACGTCTTTCGTGGGATGGGGTTGTTTGAACAGTTTGAACATCAAACGAAGTGCCATCGATCGATACTTTCAGTGATTGATGTTCGAGGTATAATAGACACCGACCAGTCATCGTCCGATATCCTTGCCTTAGGTTACCGCATCTTACGTTTCTTCTCATGCTTGCCATGCTTGTTGCCTCCTCCAGATCGTTTTCTTTTTACAGAAGTTGACCCCGTCTGTCGTCACGTTGTCCAATATTGCCTTCAGTTATCTTTTATTATCTAACATATATATTGATTGCTTGTGTGAAGTTTTGAGCGTTTACCTTCGATCCTTAACCTTGCCGTTTGCTCTTCACCTGCCAGTATATATGACCTTGAATTGACCTTCCATTTGGTACTTTTCCGCATGTTGCTTTACAACTGTATTTGATATTGGTTTCATTCAAAAGTTACAAAATGCAAACTCGACTATACATGACAAAACGAGTGGTGAAGCTGAGCAACTGTGAGCGCATGACCTGCTCCAGGTTTCCAAAAACATTCGGGTATACCCTACCCCAGCACTTGCCTAATTCGTGTGGTTCCTGATTTCAACAAATGCACTTGTGTTTACATTGATAGATTTTTCAAAGGTCTTCCTTGGCTTAAATAGAGTGGTCACTGCATGGTGACTGCATGGTGACTGCATGGTGACTGGATGTTTTCACGACAAACTCAGTGGGTCTTAGAAATCCTATTACCTAAATTCACTTTCCCGGTTTTGGTTCTGTCGAACGTTGTTCCCCTATTCCACCCAATCATCTCCTACCCTAGCCATCCCTCCGAAAGCTGCGTCTACCCCAATCTTGTCAGTAATGTAGTTTCTTTAATCGCTTTAGGCGTCAAGTAGACTTATTGCTTCCTGGTGTGCTCCATTCCTTTAGTACTTGATATAGGCTATAGGCCCCTACAAAGCTACAGCTGCTGGTGATCCTCATGCTTTTACTGTTAATGTAAGGTTTCAGTTTTCTGTTCTACATCACAACAGCAAGTTATCTATAAATCGCAGTAAAATGATTCAGTTATTCTTTGGAGTTGCCATGTAAGGTAATGCACGCAGATTATATTCAGTACCTTCAGTAGTGTCGTTCAATTTCGCGGATATAGACTATAGTCTGTTGACCCCAAAAAAAGGACACTGAGGAGGCTTCTTAGAATATTCGTACGTTTGTCTATAGATAAATAAATATCATCGACTTTCACTGCGATTCTCGTGTTTAAATCATGTTTCATGAAACCTGACTGAAACGCTTCAATATTGGTAATTTGCGACAATCTTGTCATTCATGAAATCGTCTGCACACAGAACACAGATAATGGCATAACATTTCGGAGATTGAATCTCGAGCAGAAACGAACAGTCACACGCAGACCTTATAATAGCGTGCCATCCATTGCTACGGACGGCTTTTGTAAATAGAAAAGGATTCCATTTGTGATCTATTCACTGCAAAAATTGGTTAGAGGGAGACCAGAATATGATCGCTGTAGAAAATATATACATATAGATTTTTGCTCATTTTCCGGGAGTGGTGTAAAAATAAGCTGGAAGAAAAACAGTCCATTATTATCCGCAGGCTATTGCTGTAGGCCTATATAGATCCATAGTTTCCTCGTCCATTGACGATTTTATATGTCGCATTAGACTCGCATAGCATGCAGGTACAGGTCACATGAAAAATGAGATTATCGCTATCATTGTGTCACTAGTATGCGACATGTACTTCTATCAATTCTTGTTTGTGAGAAATGACATTGATCTTGATCGATATTAAGAGGAATTATGTGAGAAAAGGACGAAGTCTATATTTATCTATAGCCAAACGTACGAATATTCTAAGAAGCCTCCTCAGTGTCCTTTTCTTTGGGTCAACAGACTATAATTATATCCGCGAAATTGAACGACGCTACCGAAGGTAGCCTACTGAATATATCAATGTTAGGCAATGCCAGGTTGGAATTGCCCCACACTACTTGCAAGAGCTCTGTTGCTCCACTAGTACCCAACCCAAGACCACCGCCCCTCCGTTCTGCACAGAAGGGATTGCTATTGGTCCCTTTTGCACGAACTACAACGATGCAGCATAGAGCATTTTCTGTGATCGGCTCAGTTGTCTGTAATGGGCTCCCACATGAGCTACGTCTACTTGCTGGGGTTATTACTGAAACATTTTTTTTTATTAAACTCAAAACTGTCCTTTTTTGCCGTGCTAGAGTCAGAAGCGCTTCTGAGTAGTCCTCTTGAAGAAGCGCTATATAAATTCTTGAATGAATATCTGTGTGCATTACCTTACATGGCAACTCCAAGAATTAACTGAATCATTTTACTGCGATTTATAGTCCAGCTCCGAGAATCAGACATCGAGTTGTAAAGTGCTAAAGCGACATCATGTTTCTTAGAAGGCAATGACAAAGCATTCTCGGTAGCTGGCATACAACCAGGAATGGTCTTTCTATTTCACTGTGCTTATTGTACAGATGTCACTCCACTCTGTTCATGAAGAATCGCTAAGCTGTCCTGCCCATCCGTGGTTGAGCCGTGAGTAATTTACCAAGAAGAGCGGCAATATAAAATATCCAAAATAAATAATTACAAACACATGAAGGATTATTCATCTCAGTGACGCAACTTTTACCGATAGGACTCCATGAAAACTTATTAATAATAATAATTGTCTATGAATGGCGATATAAAAAACCACTAAGATGTTCAATTTCTCTATCGATGACCGATGATCAATGTCGCCCGATCAATTCACTGAAAATTGATTAGGGTTGAGGCACTACAATATGTATATGACCATTTATATAGCGCCTTAGCAAGAATCTCGCAGTACACTATGCCTACATTAAAAAAAACGTGTAGGCCGAACATCGTCATTTGTAAACGTAATTGTCGACGAGTAGGCTATTATAAACGGTGTAGTAGGCTGTATTATAAATAGGACCTAACCACATAGTGGGTCTCCAGTCTTCATTTACACCACGATGACAATGTTAACAGCAGTCGACATCTTTATATAGCTCATCTATCTTCTCCCTGCAACTTATGGGGAAGTGACCCGGAAATTGCGGTCGAATGGACTTCGTTATTGGATCCGGAGGAGGAAGAGAATCGGGTTAAGACCACCTCACGTATTCACCGTTTAATTAGCACGGATATATGAGACCGACCTCGTGTACGTGTATATACACATGCATGTATATACAAGTACATGTAGGTTATATATAAATGTATATATAAATGTATATGTACATGTATATTATGTGGGCGTCCAGCACCAAATTGCCTCTTCCGTTCTCTGCACTTATCGAACCAAGAAGCGGACGGAGGTGTGAATTGTCGTCTAGATGACACCTATTGTCTGTCTGTCTGTCTCTGTCTCTGTCTCTCACTCTTTGTCTCCCACTCTCTCTCGCTCTCTGTCTGGCTGACTTTCTTTCTGTCTCTCTCTGTATCTGTCTCTCGGTCTCTGTCTCTATTTGTCTCTCTCTAGCTGTCTCTATGTCTCTCTCTGTCTCTGTCTCTTCCTGTATGTGTGTGGCAGTTTCTGTTTCTTTACCATTCTGGCTTTGACTCTATGTTGAAATGTGCGGAGTAAGGAAGAGTCAGACTTTTCTGACGGTTGTTTGGTAATGAGAAGGTCATTGTATACAATACATAAATTACGAAAAGACGATGTTGACTTCATTTATAGAAATTGTGAACTTCTTTTCTCAATGGCAAATCCAAGGACATCCGCTTCTTCGTTTTTGTTGTTGTGACAACTGGATTTCGGCAGAGACAAACGACACTTCTACCCTCGACTGTATTTGCCCGATTGTCTGTCCGTGTGTCTGTCCGTGTGTCTGTCTACATGTCGTGTATGGCGAGATGTTACTCTGCATACGTTTGGCTCAATAAATACTATTTATGGTTATCGGTGAACTGGGGTTATTTAATAAATAAGTCTGAGTCCTGATTTGAAGAAGTCAACTGAGTCAGCCGATCACAGGGCGGAAGGCAGGAAGACTGTTAGAGTCTTTCGTTTTGGCTTTCGGTCGATCGGTTGTCTTTCGGTCTGACTCATTTCGGTCGATGTAGACTACACTGTATGTCGTCAGCTTCGTGTAACGCCATTCTTTTGTTTGCTATCTGTTGTCTTGCAGCAAATGATCGAACTCGTGACGTCAAGTCCGCTGGAAGATGACAGTATGCATCAGTATCCACTCGACTTGCTCTCCGTCATCATCCAAGAGGTAAGCCCAGCCGCTGCCTTAACCGCTCCCGCTCCCGCCCCAGCCACAGCCACAGCCACAGCTGTCTCAGCCGCTGCTGACAGCGTCTTTATAGACATCATCCACTCTTAGATGTTTCGGGGCAATGGGTGCGTGCGCATTGATCTCTCTTCTCTCATGAACAGCTTAGAAGCAACGTAACGTGACCAGCGGACGGATCTAAGGTGCCATTAGATGATTGGTTGTGGAGGAAGTTGAATCGTGGCGTAATTCCGGGTTTCTATGGCGCCCTACTGGAGAATAAGTCGCTGGAGCAGAGACTCATATGCAGTGAAAGCGAAATCGAATAAATGTCTTTTTATCTGCGTTGGCCATCTGTTCTTATGGGCCGAGGTTTAGGAAATGAGAGATTAACACGCATGACTGCATCTTAGTCAGCCTATATAAAGGAATTGTACTTCTGCTTCTTTCTCTTCTTCCCTTTTTCCTCCTCTTCCTCTTCCTTCTCTTTCTCAGTGGGCTTTTTATCCCTCACTGGTATCTTTCATCTCCAGCTTCTCTTTCCTCTCATCATTCTCCGCTTCTTCGGTTCCCTCACTCTATCACATTCTTCAGCTTCCTCTCGTTCCGTGTTGGCATCCTTCTCCTTTTCCATTATCTGTCTTCTCTTTCGCATCTGTTCTCCTTATTCCTCCTCCTTCTTTCCCCCCATCTTCTCCGTCCCCTGCCATTTCTCTTCCATCTGTTCCTAATCCTTGCCCTTCTCCCACTGCCCATCCATCTCCAACCTCAACTCCTTTTCACATGGAAAGTGGCCAATGCTCAATCGCTCCATCTTAATCAGTCGCCGTAGGGCTCAGCACGATGGCCTCGTTTCTCATCGCCTCTCTGTCTCCCTCTGTGTCTGCCTTTGTCCTGTTCGTTCTGCTTCCATCCGTCTGCCTTTCTTCTCTTCTCTCTGCCTTTGTCCTTATCTTCCTGATCCCATCTGTCTGTATTTCTTCTGTTATCGGTCTCCTTCCGTTCGTTTTGCGAGAGACTGTTTGCACGTCATCAGGTTATGATGGATCCTTCGCATTGACGATCACGGGAGAAACGATGAGATTCAAATGCATGGCTAAGGTTAAAATCCAGCCACGACGATATAGCCTACATGTGTAGGAGAATTTCTTCTCCACCCAAGTCACATCGAAAACCTTTTCTGTAGGCTACATATAATAGTCAAGAGAGACACTTGACCCCGAATATTTTTATACCTGTTCTTTCAACTGCTTCTTTTGGTTTTCGATAAATTTCTTCGTACTAACTGATACACAAAGCGAAACGGAGAAATTAAGCTATTCTATATAGATATTTTCTCATGAGGGCGAAAAAACCATAATATAATTAGAAATATTGTTATTCTAATGCCTTATTAGAATAACAATATTTCTTATTATATTGTGGGTTTTTCGCCCTTATGAGAAAATATCTGCGTTCACCATGGTGATAAATTATGATGGTAGCTGACGGGTAGGTGGGCGGATTTAAGTGTAATATCTTTGTTCACTGTAACGTCTTTTGACATGCACCAAGGCCGTGTTATTTGCACTTCCCTGACAAAGATGACGCACTAACAAGATCATTTTATAGACAATAATTTATTGTTACTTCGGCTAGCACTCATTTTTATTCATTCATTTATTTCGATAATTTATATAGCGCCTCTTCAAGAAACCTACTCAGCGGCGCTCCCAGCCCAGCCACAGTTAAAAAAAGTAGGATTTGAGTGACTTATAAAAAGCATGTGAATTTAACCTAGGCATATGTCGCAAGGTTAGTTGGAGGCCAGTCCATGCAGATAGCGGGACCCACAATAGAAAAGGCTCAGCGTCTATATGTTTATCATTCATCTCTCTTGTCACGGATCGCGGTTTGTCAGTCAGGTTTTTAATCAACGAAGATAAATTATATTTATCGATGTGGGAGGAATTGGGTCGGTTGCATTCATGTGCAGAGTGCATTGAGTTTGATGTGTTCATGATTGTTCGTTTGTTGTCTTGAAGTCCCTATTGTTCTGTCTCATATTGTTGTGGTCGGCACATCGTTCTGCGATGAGTTGCCTAGTAACCTGCGACAACACAGCCTCCTCGTCATCTGTCTCTCTCTCTCTCTGTTTCTATGTATCTCTGTCTTTGCCTCTCGCTTTCTCTCTCTCTCTCTCTCTCTCTCTCTCTCTCTCTCTGTGTCTCTCTCTGTCTCTCTCTCTATCTCTATATTTCTATATATATATATCTCTCTCCCCCTCTCTCTCTATCTCTATCTCTATCTCTCTCTATCTCTATCTATCTATCTATCTATCTATCTATCTATCTATCTATCTATCTATCTATCTATCTATCTATCTATCTATCTATCTGTCTATCTATCTATCTATCTATCTATCTATCTATCTATCTATCTATCTATCTATCTATCTCTCTCTCTCTCTCTCTCTCTCTCTCTCTCTCTCTCTCTCTCTCTCTCTCTCTCTCTCTCTCTCTGCTTGTTTTCGAGAAACGCTTTCGAGAGAAGACGCATTCTGTTCTATCACGATTTCATTCCGTTGTATAATCAACAGCACATCCGCAGCGATGAGTTTCTCTTTAAAGTGTAGCTGCATGAAAAAACCATGAATTGCATACGCAAAAAAAACACCAGACACATTTTCAAACCGATACCTTTTTTGATTTTCTATGAGATTTCACAGCAATTGCAACATTGCTGGTAAACATCTCGAAGACTGTGAAGACTGCGGACTGTGCCGCTTTGTTTCAGTCTAACCAGAGCTGAACGGTCATACGATCCACTGTTGTGCTATAATAATATATTCTTGATGGTCTCAATGAGATGATTTTGTCTGTGTGGAGAGGTCCCTGGAAGTGTTGTGTGGCCTGTCTGAAGTGTTCTTTGGAGATATCCGGCAAGAGTCTTATAAGGGTCACTTGGACGCCTGCTTTCATTGTGGATGCTTACGTAGACTGGAGAGCTGCCTATAACGGTTGCTGATACGGTTACCATGGTGACTGACTCGTTAATTAATTAAATGAATTTGTATAGCGCCTCTTCAAGGGAACTACTCAGAGGCGCTCGCAACCTCCGCGCCGCTGCTAAAAAGCTGTCCTAAGATGAGAGAAGAATGCACGAGAATGGTTCTGTAGAAAGGGAGCGTACCATGGCCGTATATATTATATATAAACTCAATAGACATGGAATATATATACTGTATATATAGTCATTCATTCATTCATTCAAGAACTTATTCAAGAATTCATTTTATATACTGTCAAAGGTAAACGTGTATTTATTAAAACCGTGAAAATAATTTACGACGCTAAACTACACGTTTACCCTGTCAAATTCAACCGATTAACAGAAATTAGCGGCTTTAGCCTACATGGAACGATGTTGTCTTAATAGGTTCATCGACGTTCTCGGAGTAGCCTACCGTTGAGAGTTAGAAAGTTCAATATTACCGACTGCTCGTTTCTTTCAACATTCACTCGAACTGTTACGGAAACTTTTGTGATGGTTATAATTATTATGTTTATATTATTATGACCAGACTCTGTGTTCGCGACATGATGTGTTGCATTAAATGATATTAGACACCTTTTAATGGCTTTTCACAACGTTACATATTTTCGCAGTTTCGACTGTTTTGTTCAATCGTAAATAAGCATTTACGAACGTCAATAATAATTCTTCTCCTAGAATATTATTTAGCATTAGGACTTCCTTGGTGCGGGATATTCGCTTATAATGGTAGCAAAAATTTACATATACACGCTGCTATTGTGTACAAAAGGCAGTTGATCGAATTGAATATAGATCTATATAAGAATCGTCTTTTTCCATGTCTATTGAGTTTATCTTAGGATGGGTTGCATGCAAAGCGCAGTTTTTAGGTTAGTGAAGTCGTAATCGTAATCGCGAATTTATATAGCGCCACTTCAAAGAGAAGCTCCTCAGAGGCGCTCCCACCTGACAGCATCAAACCACAACCAAAGAGAATGGTTTTCAATCGCTTGCGGAAAAGAGGTAAGGAAAGACGAAAAAGTCAATTTAAATATGGAGACTGCCAGGTAACTTTTTCGAGAAGGTGGGCCAACCACAGCAAAACTTTTACGCAGCACTGTAGAAGGTCGGGTCTTGGGAACAACAAGGTCACCTTGTGAGGCTGAGCGAGGAAATCTTCCATCTGGATCGGATAACCGTAGCTACTTCGTGTCAGCCTCTCATGCTAGCTTCACGTACATGCGAAATTCAAAGACGCTCAGTCAAAGAAAAACCGATAGACAGGAGGTGAGGTCAAATTCTACTCCAACCTCGACTCAGGGAGTCAGACGGCTGTTGAGAATATTTGTGACAGAGGTTAAGGGAAGAGGAAGAATCAGGGTATACGAAGACTTGCGGGCTGCTTCTCGCACGGTACTCATATTTCCATGACAACAGATTTTTCCGTCACAATGGGCGCTTCCAAAACAGCAAACGCTTTCATGGCCGCAGGTGTCTCCATAACAATAGCTGATTACGTGACAATAAAATAAATGCATCCATAACTGAAGCCTTTTTATGACCGTGGATGTTTTACGACAATAGACGTTTCCATGACGACGTCGGATTATTACCATATATAGTAACATAAAACATCCACTTACGATTGTCCGCCGTCGAAAAAATAATTTCCATTCGATCCGGAAGTTGAGGCTTGTTAACGATGTTGATTTGTGATTCATAATCTGTCATGTAGTTTTGTAGCAGCAGCATCAGCAGCAGTAGTAGTAGTAGTAGTAGTAGTAGTAGTAGTAGTAGTAGTAGTAGTAGTAGTAGTAGTAGTAGTAGTAGTAGTAGTAGGAGTAGTGGTAGCAGCAGCAGCAGCAGTAGTAGTAGTAGCAGCAGCAGCAGCAGCAGTAGTAGTAGTAGCAGTAGCAGTAGCAGTAGCAGTAGTAGTAGTAATTAGTAGTAGCAGTGGCAGTGTCGAAATCTCGTAGGAAATCTCTACCGTGCATGACGGGTAAATGCAAATGTAATCGCATATTTATATAGCGGCTGTGTTATGGCTTCGACCCTGAGGGTGAGATCCTTCACCACCGCTACTCCACGTTTATATTGCGACCGAGCCACCCGCAGTAAAGATCCGAGAAATTAATCTCTGACCGGCCGGGAATCGAACCCGGGCCGCCGGCGCGGCGAGCGGGCTACCAACCCACTCGACCACCGAGGATCTCTGACTAATTGAACCCCCGACCTGTGCTCGATAGTCCAGTCGGTTAACCACTATTACACCATCGGGCCTCCCATAGAATAACATGCGCATGATGTTAGTTTACGTCTGCAACTCGTCGGGTGTACTGTGGTCCTGCTTTATGCGATGATCTGATAAGGGCTTTGGAGCCATCGGTTCCAGGAAGCCATCTCAGAGTCTAACGAGGCATTAGTCTCTGGCTTCCGGCAATATGGCTCACATCATCCTGGTTTATCGCAAACAGACTCACGACTGCTGCTGTCTTTCACGCACCTGTCACTAATCCCACGAACCAGATGGAAGTGATTGATGGTTCGTCTTCAAACTCTTTATGGTTGATCGTCTGCCGATTATAGTCTCTCCCATCTTCTATTTACATCCTTGGACAAACCCACTGAGATGTCGCAACGCTCGTGAATATGATGGTGCCCTGATCTTGGCTTTAGAGTAACGTTTGATTAATTTAGAGTTTGCGATTTTTTAATCTTCAGTGACTACATGCACATCAGTCTCCTCAGATAAAAAATGATAACAGTAGTAATAGTAATACCTAAAAATAGTGACTTGGTAAATAAGATGATAATAATGATAAAGGTGGGCCTAATTACAGTAGGCCTATTATGAATTATAGTAAAAGGCAAGAATATTTAAATATGAATATATAGGCCTACGGTAAATCTATAAATAATTATTATTGTGTGTTCTCTTGCCATATCGGATTAATTCCTTAAGGATCTATTATACTTCAGGGCATGAAATTACATTGATAATAATACTGTAAACGAAACGTGTCTGAGCAACCGACGCAGCGACACCGAGCTTTGGTCCTGTTAAAAACATCGGCTTATATAGCGCTACTCAGACCGACTCCTAATTGCCACAGCGCCAAAGCGGGTGAAGCAAGACATCTGGCGACCGTTGCTCTTGCAAAATCTCTCTATCTATCTCTCGAAAGCTGTTCGACGATTCAACAGCGTTGCTTTGTCGAGTGCCGAGACTAAATGAGACTCTTACGCACACGGTGCCAGATGGCATTGACAATTTATCTCCGGACAAGTTTTATCTTCAGAAGGTTTGCACGAACCCCGGTAGAATAACAGTAATAGTAATGATAATGATGATACTAATAATAATGATGATGATAATAATAATAATAATAATAATAATAATAATAATAATGATAATGATAATGATAATGATAATGGTAATGATAATAATAATAGTAATAATAATAATAATAATAATAATAATAATAATAATAATAATAATAATAATAATAATAATAATAATATTTATTTCAAAGGCTCTCAATCACAATTCAGCGCTTCAACTCCATAGCATTTAGTGGTTCATTTAGAAGGCCCACGCCCGAAATGGATGAGGTTTAGCCGTTCCAGGCACTTTGCTTTTAACTTTTTATAAGTCCCTGGGGGAACAAAGTACCTCAGGGCAAAAAAAATAAATAAATAAATAAATAATAATAATAATAATAATAATAATAATAATAATAATAATAATAATAATAATAATAACGAGTATATTAATAATGGCAATAATAATAACAATAATGATAACAATAATGAAAACATTAATAATAAATTAAATAATATGTATGGTATTGGTACATAAGTGTTGGAAGCACTATCATCTGCGAAGTTAAATGACGACTGGTATTACTTGGTGCATTGGCGTTGACAATGTGCATCATTGCAATTTTATATTCAACTGTCAGATCATCATCTCTGAACAATTTTCTTTTATATTGTTTTGTATACCTGAAGTCACTCTTGTTTTGATTACTATGCAAGCCATGCAAGCTGCGATAAAGAAGTCGTAATCTTAGTGATTCATAAATGTTGCACTTACACATCCTTGCACTTGAGTGCCACGTAAAGTATTCTTTGCGTTACGTAAAAAAATAATAATAACAGCAGTGGCCTATTTTTTACCACAGAGTTGGGGCGCTGTGTAGCTCGTAAAACCGGTGACACGAGAGAGACCAAAAGTTACTAGCTTTTCCAGAGCATCACCATTTTAATCCAACGTTTCAACGCCATTGCCTTCCAAGGCACCCTTGCTTCACCTGATCGTGACGAGTTCTAGTCGTTCAAGAACGAATTTTTTAAGTGTCCGGATAATTTTTTGAAATCTCGAGGGATCTGAGGTAGGTCTACCTCGAAAAAAAAAATAATAATAAATAACAACAATAATAATGGTAGCAGTAATAATATAAATTATAATAGATAATAATTAGAATAATAATAATTAATTATAATAATAATACGATAACATAAATATTAGCAATTATAGTAGATTCATTTATTCAATAATTTATATAGTAGGTCTATGTCTTCCAGAAAACTAGTTTAAAAATGCTCCCATCTCTAGCACGGCCACAAGGAACAGTTTTCAAGTGCTTATAGAATGCGTCAGAGCCAGACTTAAATTGAAGCTGAAGCAACGTCGTCGTGAGACACATCCGTGATCCAGGCTTAGTAGACCATTGGAAAAATTCTAAAATTCTGGCGATTGGTCGTGTATCGTAACAAAACAAATGGAATTGCCTTCTCTTGACTCCACGTAGCTACTACGTCTATGTGTCAGAAATTGACTTACAGGGAACGGTTGCAGTTGAAGTGGTAAGCTATTCTATACCGCATGTAAAATCTAAATGCTGTATAAAATTGATAAATGTGTCCTTCGGTCTTGGAGCGCCTCTGTTAGCTGTGAACTGAGGGGCGCTTTATAAATTTACAGATACAATACAATATGCATAACAATAAATCAATACAATATGCATAACAATAACGAATAACAAAGAAAATGATGAATTGATAAAAAAAATGAAAATGAGGCCATCGACCATGATGTCGGTCGACTCGTCGACCTCTGAATTATTTCGACGCCTCTTTTCCTCTCAATTTTCTTCTTCCTGTTCATCCTCCTTCTCTCCCATGGATATTTTCCTCTCACTTTTCCTCTTCCTGCTCCTCCTCCTCTCCCTATCCCTTTCCCTATTCCTCTTTCTCCTCCTCCTCTTCCTTTTTCACTTCATCTTCATCTTCTGCGAACTGTTACAGACTGTTGTAAGCGGTCGATGTTTCTGCGTTCAAAGTTTACGATGATGGATTGCATGGCATTACGAAGCGTATACAGTACAGTACTACAACAGCTATAAAAGAGTAAAATTGCTCTGTGGCAATTCATCATTCAGCTAAGTACTCTCGCAGTTTGGGTCAGTGTTGCCGACATATCAACAACCAAAGACCTACATGTATATCTGCGTCTGCAAGGTCGTAGCTAGGATGGGTGGGTGTTTTGGGTGCTTGAACACCTCCCCAAAATGAAAAATGTAAACATAAACATGAAATTGGTCTAATGCATTGACTAATACACGATGTATGAACTAAGGGGAATGAAGCTCTTATTTATATGTGAAATTTTACAATAGACTAAACCACAACGATGATCTAGTCATGATGATGATGATGATGATGATGATGATGATGATGATGATGATGATGATGATGATGATGATGATGATGATGATGATGACGATGACGATGACGATGATGATGACGATGACGATGACGATGACGATGACGATGACGATGACGATGATGAGATGTAGAAGCTGTTGAAGTTCTGAATAATTATTTCAACTGAGTAATCCCCCCCCAAACAAACAAAAATCCTGGCTACGGTCTTGAGCGTCTGTGGCCTATTCATCCCGACTCTCTAGCTTTCTTTCTCTGTGGCCAGTGTGTATGCATAATTCAACCAGCATCTCGCTCTTTATAATTAGACTCCGGTCTCACGACTCAGATTGCTAGCGATTGTAATTAAACTTAGTTAACTAGGTAAGAATCACGTTTTATCGGATATAAATTTGTGTTTTATTGCCAAGATTGTCTAAATTTATTTTGTTGTCACAGTTGGCCCACTAGGGGAACACAGGTCCCTTATGGTCCCTATTGATTCCTTGTTGTCAGACTGCTTTTTTTCTACTGTAGGCCTACTTGTTTTCTCGGTGTCATTACTGTTGAGATTAATAAAAATGTATGTTTATGGTTATTTGATTACGCTGGCGTCGCATTCTGTGATAGGACTCGCTTCTGACTGTAAGCTTACCTTTGGCCAATACCTTTTGGAGCTCCAATAGCCCTACTCCTATAGTGCTCGTGACACGCGCTCCATTCGTTCGACTGAACAAAGTCGGCCTTTGCTCGCACCTCCACTATATAGAACCTTGCCTTCTCGGCGGTAGGACCCTCTATCTGGAATGACCTCCCTTTGATGCATGTTCCATTTCTAAGACTCCTTCTGAGGCATTTCTATCTCAGCTTGAAACAGTTTTTTGGGCCGCACTGTGGCTGGGAGCGCCTCTGAGCAGTTCTCTTCAAGAAGCGTTATACAAATTCTCGAATTGAATGAATGAATTTGTATAGCGCCCTGCTCGTAGCTCACGTGGTGTTCCTGTTGTTATTACTGCAACTATAATAATTACACTTATTGACATGATAATTCATCTACAGCATGTAGGTTAAGCTGACTAAACGGACAACTTGCTTGATTGAGAAGAGGAACGACGTTTATTGTTCCATTTGAACTTTGGACCATTATTAGACGCCTACATTGTAGGCCCTACGTCTCTTTCATTGAAGCGACACAATGTTGACGACATAAAACTCTTTTATGGCGACGATGTAATTCAACATCATCAATGGTTGAACGATCTTATATATATATATATATATATATATATATATATATATATATATATATATATATATATATATATATATATCAAAACAAACAATCTAGTCGATATGCATTCGATATGCTTAGCCTACATGCTTGCATTTCGATGGCATTGCTGTTACTTGTGCTCAATGAAGTGTAAGGTTATGGTTAAAATTTATGGTGATACATATTTTATATGCATACATGCAGACATATACGTACATACATACATACATACATACATACATACATACATACATACATACATACATACATACATACATACATACATACATACATACATACATACATACATACATACATACATACATACATACATACATACATACATACATACATACATACATACATACGTAAATACGTACATGCATGCATGCATACATACATGCATAGTGCATACATGCATGCATATGAGCAATACATAGATATATAGTACATAATATGCACTATACTCACATATTATATGAGTATTGAGTACATACATACATATAATTATGTACATAATATGTACATAATTATATGAGATATTATCTCTCTCTCTCTCTCTCTCTCTCTCTCTCTCTCTCTCTCTCTCTCTCTCTCTCTCTCTCTCTCTCAGGACTGTCCTGTGTGCTAGGCAATCTCCTACTACACATGTATAAGTATAATTAAGCATGGTATCAACGTGACTTCTATTTGTTTGTGTCGTTGATGGTAGAACGACAGCATAGCTTATGCTGATGATCTGGAGGAGATGATTCAGTCGTTGGCTCCACTTCTTGAAGTCAACCATTCCACTCAACCAGCCTTCGACTTCTTCAGCAAGGTATCATGGGATACGTCGTCCTATCATTCGCATAACATCGGTTAGAACACATGCCCCACGCGCCTATGTGTGGCTGGGATGCCGCTTTGCAAACCATGCTCGACTGGTTTTTAACTGAGGAGATCTGAGAGTCTTAGACTAGCACTGTCTGGACACAAGAACATCAAATGAGATGACATTCAGACTCATTATTCTAATGTTGTTGGTGATGTTTCTACTACTGCTACTACTGCTACCCGTACTACTTCTTTTATTACTACTACTACTGCATGCTGTTACTACTACTACTGCTACTACTACTTCTGCTGCTGCTACTACTGCTACTACTACTTCTGCTGATGTTGCTGCTGCTGATGCTACTACTACTAATAATAATAATAATATCTATCTATCTATCCATCCGTCCGTCCGTCCGTCTGTCTGTCTATATGTATGTATGTAAGTATATATATTTTATATATATATTGTCGTATATATAATTATATATGCAGAGACATACAAATTCTGGAGAGAAGGAGTAGCTTAGACAGATATATTAAGCATTCTCGGTTTTTTTTGCTTTTCCAGGCGCTCTCACTCACTCAGCCTGTCTCTGTTTGTATTCCTCACACTCTACCTGTCACTGTCTCCTTGTATATTTATAGTTTAATCTCCCTGCCTGTCTGTCTGCCTGGCTGTCTGTCTGTCTGTCTTCCTCCCTGCCTTGCTGCCTCTCTACCTCTAATGAATCTTTCATGCTACGTCTCCTCCATTGCTGTTCATTCCATCACCACTCCCAGTCTTTCCACCTGGGATCCATCCATCCACTGTCTCTTAGAGGATAAGAAAAGGCGCTATGCAAATAGAACGACTGTTCTGTCTCTTAGAGGATAAGAAAAGGCGCTATGCAAATAGAACGACTGTTAACGGGAAGATGAGACGGCGAGGGAGAGGAGGTTTGGTCAACGGATCTGTAGACGATAAGAATGATGTCGCCAACAGTTCACACTCAGAACCTTGTGTCTTGTGTCTGTCTAGCTATCTTGTCTGTCTGGATATCTGTATATCTGTCTATCTGTCTGACTGACTGTCTGTCTGGATATCTGTCTATTTGTTTGTTTGTCTGTCTGTCTGTCTGTCTGTCTGTCTGTGACAGTCTGTCTAAGGAAAACTACAGGCAGACCATTTGTCTTTTTCCTTATAATTATTATTCTCTTTCGTCTTGCAATTTTTCTTCGCCTTATCATAACATGAAACATAACAAGAGTCTTAAGTGCTCCACAAGACATATATTCTGTGTAAAAACCGCAGCAAATTCACCTGCAAGGCTTAGCAGCCATTTCCTCCGACTTCCTCCTGAAAGTCGTGACATTGTCCACTGTGATTGTATGCTATAAAATAAATCACCAAAGTCATTCCACGCGTCTATAATTCCTGCACTGAGAATCTCTGCCCTAATGTTCGTCTTGGCTTCATAAATAATGGATATTTGAGACCTCGAGTTGCCCTGTTTGGTGCTTATTCAATAGACCTCTCCCACTTTAGGTATACTTCCTTCCTTCCTTCCTTCCTTCCTTCCTTCTTTTTCTTACCACTGATAATCTTGTAATCTTCGATTATATCGTTCCTCTATTACTCCTTCTCTCCAATGTTCTTCGTCGACACATTGTCAACCTTTCTCCATTGCTGTTGATCTACTCTGCCTTAGACAGATAGATGGAGATTGGAGAGACACTATCAGACAGACAGACAGTCAGACAGACAGGTAGATCCAGGTAGACACGTAGATAGACAGGCAGATAGATAGAGAGACAGAGAGACAGCCAAGTAGATTGACGGTTTTGTGCCGTATATAATTCTGTCTCTGTCTCTATGACAGTGTAGATAACCAATTGAGTATCACTGTGTAATGCACTGAGCCGCATTATAATAATGATTGTCGTTCAGCGAAGACTACGTTTTATCCAATTCCATTTGATTACTGATTAGAATTAAATTCCGTTAATTTCTTAACTGTAAACCACAACTGTTACAGTTATCAAATTTTAACTAGCAATTATGAAGCTAAGCAAAAATAAATAGTAGCCAACGGTAACATAAATCTTTTAAAGGCCTAGATGACTTTAGCAAATAAACTGTTTTAAGGGACGTGGGTATAGAGAAGCTTATAATATGTACGCGGGCTTAGGGGAGGTTCCTCAAAATGTACGAGTTGCAAGAGGGTCGAGCATACTAATTTTTGAGTACGTAGGCTAATAATTATACGTCTCGTCGTCTACAGCGGTATAACATTGGGACGTCGTTTGTGGCATAAAAATTGCAACATGGTCAGACCAGGATGCGATGAATGAACGGGGTAAATCAGGACACACATGTAGTACTGATCAGAACACATATAAATCAGGACACACGTGTGATCATAGATCATTGCAGACATGTAGAATCGCTTGGACTAACGTTGAGAGTCACTCTGATGGACATGACAAATCACCGAAGATTATAAAGATCGTATATTATTCTTACCCATCGCAGGCAAGTGTGTCTTCTGGCATCATTAACTAATGATGGATGATGTGTTTGTGTGCAGTTCTGTCGACATCCTCAGCTATCGACCAGCGTTCTCGAGCTCTACATGCCACTCGTTCACCGGATACTCAAGCACAACATGGTATGTCACGCTACAACTCTATTTCATGGGCGTATTTAGAGACACGGGTTCACCCCGACCCACCCTAAATTTTTCTGGCAGAGGCTGCACCTCTATTCCATGGTTTATTTGGGGGTTTACGGTTTTTCACCACAACCACCCCGCGAAATATATAATCCATGATTTTTTTCACTACTTGTGTTGTATTTTGAGACCATGTTCTGCTTGCGTGTAGTCGATCGTATCTCGTATTGGATTGCTGCTGTAACTCTGCTTTCACGTTGCGTCCTTGGTTGCGCTTCATCTTACCTACGCGATCTCTGTCGTCCAGTTTCTGACGTTGAAGCGCGTCGAGCTCCTCACTCTGCTATGAAGGAGTAACTCCTAGTTCCGTGGGCTCGCTACTACTTGGACCGTCCATTTGGAATGACCTCCGTCAAAGCTGCATTTTTTGCCAATCAAACGTCTGTTTAGTGTTCAAGTTGTGTTTGTGCCAGCTACGTACCTTTAATACATGAACTGATTGTTTTACTGACTGACTGATTGATTGATTGGTTGATTGATTGATTGGTTGATTGATTGGCTGATTGATTGATTGATTGATTGAGTGAGTGAGTGATTGATTGGGTTAGATCATGTGGCCTGGGTCGAGTAATGTATCTAGTGACCTTACAAGGATTGAGGAAGGTCATGACGGATGTGACAAGTAACGGATGAATAAAGAATTGGATGAACGAACTGACATCGGTTGGGTTGATGAGTTCGCGATTTAACAGATGGTTGGTTGGCTGACGATAAACGGACAGAAAGAGACAGACAGACAGCCAGACAGACAGACAGGCAGAGAAGCAGAGAGGCAGAGAGGTGGACGGATGGAGGGATGGTCAATGAGAAAGAGGCAGACCAAAATAATGGAGAAGTAGACAACATTCTACCCGAATGATTATTGGTCAGCGCTGGCCAGTGCATGGAATGACCATTGACCATCGGGATCTTCGTCATGTTATCA
>OX457043.1:1695866-1778366 GCA_949752735.1 Lumbricus terrestris | reverse complement strand
TTCTCATTTCTAATGTAGGTAATATTGAGGGGTAATAACGATCAAATGAACTCATAGTTGGATTACTTAATCATGAATAAATAATGACTGACTTGTTTTCTCTAGAGCGTTCAAGCTTGCCTTTTGTTTTTGCGACCTTTGCCCTTGCAATGTTGACTCGTTTATCCTGACTTTGTCGTCGTGACCTTGTAACGGTGACCTTGACGTTGTGTGATATCTAGGTCGCAGTACGAAGACTGGAGACCTCAGATAGCCTGCCTCCTTCAACCGATTCCTTTCCCAGACGAGTGAGTGACTCGACCTCTACATAACTTCCGTCTGTTTAATGTTGTTGGAATAAAATGGCAGATTAATAGAAACAAATTGACTGAGAACCACATGGAATGAGACGCAGATGAAGATGGCCTTCATGTGTATTTTCTTGTGTTGTATTGTATTGTATTGCTTTGTATTGTATTGTATTGTATTGTATTGTATTGTATTGTATTGTATTGTACTGTATATGGTCATATAAAGCGCACCTCGTAGCAATAGCCTTTCAGAAACTCTCCCAGTGCGTGCGTCCCCCGAAAGAAAAGCAGGTTTTATGTGCGGGAGAAAGATGAAGAAAAACTACGAGAGCGAACTGATGGGGGAATTGGATTACATAAGGAGGGAGGGAGAGAGGGATCTATGCAGGTAAAGCATCTGAATTGAGCAAGTGTGACAAATAACGACCTAAATCAGTGATTATTATTGTTATTTTATTATTATTTTATTATTATGGCTATTAGTATTATTACAATCATGATCATTGATCATGCCAAAAACAACAATAATAATGATAATAACGAATGTATTTTAAACAGTCAAATGAAAACAAATGATATCGATATAATTCTATTAAATGCCTCTATTTTCTATTTTCAGTGCCTTGGTCGACGACTTTTTTACGCTGTAAGAATAAATATTATTTTCTATTATATTTCTGCTTTCTATTCTGTCATTTTGTTGTGTAGTAGTCGAATGTATGTCTCCTGATTTGTATAATCGCTATGGGTTGTCGTTGAACCATTACACACCCTTATGGATAATTATCATCATATGGTTAAATTGTTATAATAGCTACACGATAATTTCATAACCGTAATTTCATAATTTTATTAATAATATTATTCGATGTGGCCAAAGATGCATTTCTTGGTCTCTAAAAATGCTCTAAGTCGCATGTGCTGATGCGTGCTTTGCGTTGAAGCTAAACATTATCAGCGATAATAAAATTTAATGAACATCGATTTTTCCAATTAATTAGTATTAATCATTCCATTTGTGGCGTGCTTTAGAAACATGAAATCCGTGCTGCACAACATTGCCGATGACAGCAAATGTGATATTCACCGAACAGTTCTCGGCGTTCGAGAGAACCGAAATGGATGGTTTGACCTCTACTGCCCCGGGGGCGTTGCCAATAGCGACGATGGCGAATTGTACAGCGTAATGGTAATTACGCTTTTCCATTTCTCATTCTCTATTGATTTTTCCAAGATAAACAATTCTAGTTTTCCATGTCATGCCATTTATTGTCCTCCCACCCCCACCCCGAATAAATGTTAGTATTTTATGCATTTCATGTAATTCATTGTTCCCAAAAAAGTCATTGCATTTTTTCAAATGTAATCTTTAGAACAAGAAAGTGACAAATAGACTAAAGATAAAGAAAGATCCAATGCAAACAGTGATTAGGAGGAAAATAAGTCTTTTCCGGCATATTTGCAGAATGGACGACAATATTAGAAAGATAAAAACTGTAATGATGGGAACTATGGGTGGTAATGGATGGAGGGGCAGACCGAACAGAGAGTGGATCGACGACATCAGAGATTGGTGCAAACATGATGTGCAAACTCTAAGAGCACTATCACAAGACCGGGTACTTTGGGGGGAAAAGTGATTAACATTGCAGTGAGCACCTACGGGCCTTCAGCTCATGGGTCCTGATGATGATGAAGAATCTGATTAAATGTTTTCTCAAAAACAAACATTACATAATGTAGTACCGGTATAGAAATATGTTTCAGGTATAGACCTACAATGGCATACCCAGAAAGTATCAAAGTCTTATTCTCCTCACATGTCTGAATGTCTGACAGCAAATAGTATTACATTGTATTTTCAAGCATTTGCATCTCCAGCAGGGTTAACCGTTCAGAAGCACTCTCAGAATGCAAGGCCACTTGAAAAGTGATTTTGAGAAGAGCGTAGAAAGAAGAGAGAATGCCAGACAATTGTTTTAGAATTGGTTCGATAGAATGACTTGAAATGATGATTGGTGCGACATAATTGCTGCTATACCGGTACTTTAGAACAAGAATTAAAAAGCTTAACTAAGAAGAACTAGTATTATCAACATTATTTTTTTATTATTATGGCTATGCAAGTATGCTTTTATTAAATGAACTTTTGATCGAAGGGAACGCATGACCAACGACATCCAACGTCATGCAAAAAGACGATATCTATTTAAACTACAAACTTTTGGTCATTTACAAATCCCATTTAGAAACCAATTTAAAAATTGATGTCGGGTAGAGTAGGCCTAACGCCGGGTGTCATGGCCTTTCTCAGTCCTAATCCGGATGCCAATTCCAGTTGTAGCCTGGATATGTCTAGACATAATTGCCCCTGTCAGTTTCATATCAACAAAACCTGGGCAGACGTCGAAAGGTTCCCAGCGTGACACCTGCTGCTGCTGCTGTCTGAGACAGGATGATTGCAATTGGATGTATGATGTGATGAGGGGTTGCTATGGTGACGATTGTTTCTGCAGCTGAAGCGCCTCATCGGATGCTGCTGTCGTCGGAAGCAGTTCCTGCAGATGCATCTGAAGATGGTCGGAGCATGGACGATGCTGGCTCTACGAGAGAACGAAACAGCCATTGATGTAAGTAAGTAAAGAGTCGAAAAAACATCTAACACGACTCTCCCTGTCTCGCTCTGTGTCTCTGTCTCTGTCTATGTCTCTGCTCTTCATTGATTCCAAGCGTGACCGATAACTCGAGGCTTCTACAGCGCCCACAACACTAAGTCGCGGAACCAGCTTATTCACAGGCGCTTAATCAAAACAATGTCGATAGGCAGAGTTCAGAGACAGAGATC
This sequence comes from Lumbricus terrestris, assembly GCA_949752735.1. Lineage (NCBI taxonomy): Eukaryota > Metazoa > Annelida > Clitellata > Crassiclitellata > Lumbricidae > Lumbricus > Lumbricus terrestris. Next base: position 1,775,231 of record OX457043.1, on the reverse strand, counting down.
CGGAGAGTCACCCGAGAGTTGAAGAGACGGTTAGGGTGGACGATGATTAGAGTTGAAAGCTTTTACTCTTAGTATTAATCCAAGTGATGTCATGTGCTCTCATCGATGACATCACATGACATCACTTGGATTAATACTAAGAGTAAAAGCGTATGGTCTCAATCTGCTTTTGTTTCGTTTCACTTCGAATCTTGCCTGCAGAGCATTATAATTATGGAATTGGTCAGTGAACTTACTCTCCACACGTCCAAACAATCGTTGAAAGACTTTATCCGGCAGAGTTGCTTGGATCTTTAATGATCATTGTCTCACGTCATCATTTCATATTTCCTGTAGTCTTGAAATCTCTGCAATTTGCCGCCAATCAACTCACGCTACGAAAGAGTAACCAGACAACTTCGTGAATAGCCTAATAATAATTATTACGATAGTGAAACAATAGATTTACGTTTTCAGTGATGGTTTGTTGTTACGTTGTTTTACGAAAGACGTTGCTTGCAATACTCGAGTACGACTTATGTGACACTGACGCCACGATCAAGCAGCAGGTGATAACTGCGTTGAAGAGTACGAATCCAGGACAAAAAGTCTATTACGACTTCTGCCAACAACAGCTTCTACTTCAAGTCATTGTGAGTAGCTAACACAGGGCTTAAAGTGTGCCTGGACGGTCATGGACGGCATCCATGCACTTATTTTTTAGATCTGAACGCCGTACTGTCACTTATTGGCCAGCATTGACTGGAAAGGTAAGGGGCGTCCATGCACTTCTTTTGGAAAGGTACGTAAGGGCCCGGGCGTCCGGGCACTTATTTTTTCACACTTTTAGCACTGAGCTAACAGAAATCGACTTCATCATTGTAGGTCTACATTGTATACGTTTGCGATTATATTTCGTTACTTCTCGAGATACCCGTTAATGTTTGTCATAGAAAGTCATTATATTTTTTGCGAGCACAGCGCCTGTGTATAGAGGTAAGAGGGACCAATTGCCCCGTCGGGAAAACTGACACCTAATTTTTAAAATTAACACCTTTCTAATTAATACCTATTTTATAAATTGCTACCCTTTTAAAATTGACACCTATATTTCAAATTGACACCAGTATTTTTTAAGTGATGCCTTTTTTCTTAAAGTTGACACCCTTTTTAAAAGTTGACACCCTTTTTAAAAGTTGACGCCCTTTTTTTTAGCTGACACCAGTTTTTTAGATTGATACCTATTTTAAATTTTCTTTTTGGTTTTAGCAATTTGCTTCGTCCAAGCCTAAATATACCAATTTTTTTAAAATAAAGCTGAGAAATTACTTTTAGAAGCCCCTGTGAAAAATGAAGATGTTTTCTGTCTACAGCAGCAGAAAGGTGGTCCCGTGAAACTGACGCTACCAGCCAAGTTCACTGATTCAGATTTCTCGAAGTTGTTGAACTCTGGTTCATTCGGGAATCTCGAGTGCCTGAGTCTGGCCTTCACTCAGGTGACGAGCTGCTGTGCGCGAGACCTCATCAAACTGCGCTCACTGCGATATCTCAGTCTCTGGTCGACTCAGGTGAGTGAGCAACTGAGCACGGCTCATTCGAATCTCTCGGTGTGTGCAATGTAATTTCAAATTTATATAGCGCCGCTCAAAGCAGTCAGCATTCGGTAGCGCTCCCAGTGTAAGTGCATTTTCCCGTGAGAAGATATTGGTTTTGAGGGGACAGAGATGTTGGAACAGATCTGGAAAGAATGAAAACACGTAAAGAGGAGAGGAAGACATTTCATAGAGCAGGCACAAAGGTGAAAAATGATTTAGTTTCAGCAAAAGTGGGCCTTTATGTTCTGGTGGCAGACTACTGCTAGTCGATGAAGTATACGATGAAGATGATGACGATGATGATGATGAAGTGTTGGAAATGTTGATGATGATGACGTTCGTATCTGATGATGGCGGCATACGATACCATTGTTATTCTAACACAGTCTTTTGAATCACTTTAACATGAAAGCCCTTGTTATGTTCTGTTGAGTTATGTTAAGTTAAGTTATGTTGAGTTATGTTCAGTTAAGTTACGTTATGTTTTGTGATCTAACCTTGTCAGCTGTGTGTGGTATTGACTATAATTGGTGTTCGTTTTAGTTCGGCGATGCTGGCCTGCAGCTGTTGACGGAGCACATGCCTATGCTGCAGGTGCTCAATCTCTGTGAGACACCCGTCACCGATGCTGGACTACGGTGCCTATCTGGTATATTTATGACTCTTAATTATCTGTCTGTCTGTCTGAGAAATTTATATAGCGCCCCTTCAAGATAACTATTCACAGGCACTCCCGATGAAGGCACTGCTAACGAGGAAAGTCTTTAGTACCGGTAGTTTATAAACAAAAGAGTTAGACAAGACTAGTACCGCGGAAGGGAACGCATACCAAAGGGGCAAGCTATTCCTGTGTTATAGCTGTACGAGTTTGTACCTGTATGTATAATTTCTTTCCCTTCAGGCTAGGATTATTCCCTCTGGCGAGGGGTCAGCCACTCGGATCCTTCTCCTCCACTTGTCTCTGCTTCCGGTGTCTTCTTTCTTCAATTTGAGCAGCTTCAGGTCTTGTTGTATCACGTCCTCCCATATTTTTCTTCTGTCGTCCCCGTATGTATGTATAATTGTATAATGTGTTATGCAATATGCATGTATGTATAATGTGCTTGTGAATAGTTCTGAACGGGCTATAGACCAATGGGCTTTCAAAAAGTGGACAGATATATATTTTTTCTGGTTTTCCACTGTTTTAGACGTCCTTATAACTGCGTTAAGTGGCCATGCAAATTTTCTTTATTAGTATTATTTTTCACTGCTTGGCATTATTTTCGTTATACGACATTGTTTTTATTCTATCAACAGCTCTTAAAAATCTACGAAAATTGAACCTCAACAGTACACATCTATCTGCTCGAACGTTTGAAGCACTCAAGGTGAGTGCAACCGAGACAGTCTCTTATCTAATTTTGTACCACCATCGAATAATTATGTATACAGGCAGAACAGTGACTTTGTCCTTGATTTCATCTTTATACAAAGTGCAAATTTGGGGAAAAATTACCATGTTTGAGCAGGCCACTGAAAATATAGAGAACTAAGAGAAATGTAAAGTGGCATGTTGCAATTGCTTCATTGATTAAGAGCTTTAGCGTGATATACAGAATGCTGATAAGTTGTTGAAACTGGTCTTGTATCTGTTGTGATTTCATGGGTTTGTGTCAGGAACAGTTGCCGATGTTGCAGGAGTACGACATCCGATATACGGACGCCTGGTAGCGACACAATTACATGTTGTGAGGAGCAAAGAACTTTCGTTTCGTTCTTGTGATGATGTATGTCACCCATTGTTCCGTTGTGTGCTGGAACAGTAACTGGTGATTGAAAGGTGCCACTGGATGGCAACATGGAATTCTGTTCCTGCCTTTGAATAGTCAGAATGACGGTCCAGTTGGACGATATTTCTAGTCTCGTGGTGTTCTCAAAGCAGTGAGAAAGACTCCATTCTGGTCACGATTCAATCATGATTGCACTTCCAGGTTGGCTGGAATGGTTCCAGCCTGCTGGGTGTTCCACTCTACTGGTGTTCCAACCGTGGAATCGATTTCAGCTCTATAGTGATGTGTGTGTGTCACAGATGGGGTTCCTGTCTGGTGGTAAATCCAATTATGGAGGTACTTCGAATCTTCTGTCAACGTTCTGTGATCTAAATCTCGTTAGTTGTGCTACACTGTTGCTCTTAAATAGCACGACGACACGAATCGGAAATTGTTTTATATTGCTAGGATCTCATCAAATATCATTCCAGTCTCTAGAATTGGTTATATCGTTTACAATGTATACAGCACCGATGTACAATATAGTATATACAATACAGTATATATATAGCATATGCCAATTAGGCCCTCTGGCCTTTAGCACATTAATAAATAAGTAAATTATGGTAATATAATTATAGTCTATAAACTGTATACGGTGTATAGTATATCACAATATTCAACATTATAGTTTATACTTTATAGGTTATACAATATAGCCTACATGCAAATACAGAGGCCATATATATATAAATATATATACTTATATATAATATCGTCTGTAGAGAGGCTACATTGAATAATAGTATACAACCATAGGCAGAATATACTATCAGTAAATAGATATATTACATTCTACATATCGTCGTCGTCGTCGTCGTCGTGACCATCCTCATTGCTGCGGATCGGGGATCAGAGTCGACGACGCCATCTTCCTCCATTGTTCTATGTATACTATAATAATATTATAACTCTATTCTAAATAATTATATAGATTCTGATAGCTGTATGTGCAGCTCTTCAAATGCGCAGCCTGTGGTCTGCTCGGATGTTGAACAGAAATAATTGATTGTCGTGATGTCTGTCAGACTGCGTTTTGGCATCGAATCGATGGGGAGAGATTATAACGGGCAAAACATTTAATGGTCTCATGTGGAACAGACCACCTTAGAGGTGTTGATGGTGAGTTTGAGTTATAGCATCGTTTCCAGTAACACAGTATACTGTCCAACCTGCGTCCCCTGGAATGATCTTAAGGGCCGCCTAAATTAGTGAATTGTTGCAATTTTTAATGGAAAAAAGCAAAATCATGGCAGCTACTTGTGTAGCCAATTTCCGTAACTTAGCTTATCATTTGATAATGTGAGCACATAAACCAGTTTTCACGATGTATTCATATATGCTTACTCCCCAGTATGTTTTAATTGGGCATACAGTTAATAATTATTTTCAATAGTCTTACATTTAATCATTGCATTTGAGTTGTTGCGATCCTCGACTTCACGAACAAATTCTTCGGTGGTCCGTGGTGTCAAAAAGATTGGACATCATTGCAGCAGCGTATGTGCTTCAACAGAGATGCTTCAGTCAAATTATTCATAGCCTCGATTCATTGCTTAACCGCTACCTCAGAAGACTGTGCCGCGAATAGAAAACGCGGCAATTGTGTAACAATAACAATAACAATCAACAGGAGCTCAAAATCTCTTAAGCGCAGCTCTAGAGCTGAGCGTCGGGTGCCGCTTTATTCACGAGCGCTGCGTTGTATGAAATGTTTTGCGGACATTCTCGAGGTGTTGTTGAAATTTCTAACACTGGCATTCCTTGCGTTGCTGCGACCGTTGAAGCATTCTGAGCATCTTGTCCCCTGGTCGCCCATTTCTGTTATGAAGCGCCATGCAGTTTCTGTCAATGGCAATCTGGAATGGGCAGCTCCAAGTGAGACCACGTCCTACCATAGGCTACTCCTGCGACCGTTCCCTTTAGCTGGGGGTTGGGTCGGGAGCGCTTCTGAGTAGTTTGTCTTGAAGGAGCGCTATGCAAATCTTTTAAATGAATGAATGAAAGTCGAAGGATATAAGAGCCATGCATATCAGTGTTCATACTCTTCGGTCATTGTTTCAACCGCGTCTCATTGTTATCAACCATGTAGACTATTATACTGAATATTTCTGTAAAAAAAATATATTCTAAAAAAACAGCCGCTGTCAGGTCATTCTAGTGCACAGTCATAAATTAATTACTTATAGTCGAATAGAAATCAACTTCGTTTCTCTCTGACGAAGACATTACGGTGTTTAAGTCGGAGTCTTCTTTGATCGTGTAGGCTAATTGCAGGCTATACTTTCAAATTGTTGATGTCATTAGACACTGATTAAATTCATGGGCACCCGTTGATAGGTTCAGCAGAAGGTACTTGCCCACCCCTCACCATATGAACATTTTGTACTTTTTGGCTACTACTTCTCAGTAAACTTCTTCACACTAAAGCGTTAACGATACACAAAGAGTGACAAAGTGAAACCTAGAAATTTGCATTTTAGAGACATCTTCGAGAAATACTCATCCTTTAATTATAATTATCTGTGAAAAATACCAATGCTCTTAATATCCCGCTTTCCACTTTCCGAGCTCCTGCAGCTATGAAACTTAACGGTGACCCTCGTGCTTTGCCTTCTCATGCAGGAATGTCTTCGGACGCCCACGATTTGATTACATGATTGAATCTTGTGAACTGCAATGTTTGCTTAATCATGTGGATACAGTCACATGAGTAGAATGTATGTATGACCGCTTGTTATAGCGCCCTTTAGAATTTCTACTTGTACAGCGCGGACACTGAATCGGAGTTTCACGCCGAAACGTATGAGCCATTGCGAGTGAAGGACACCTCAACTCAAAGACACCTTGCACAGGATCCATATGCGGCGGTTTGAGGTGGATTTGAAACGGCAACCTTCTGGATCCAAGGCACCGAGCGCACCCCTAAACCACTGCGCCCCTCATAACAATGTAATATTTCGATTGTTGGATTAGATCCTATTAATTCGATCCTTGAATGGTAATTAATTATCTTCAAATGTGTGTTTAGTAGGACAAGATTCGTCCATTTGAAAAGTCTCTATGAGCATTATTACATCATTTCGACTGGATCATGTGAATTTGGTCATGTGATTATAACTTGTGATTGAGTTATGTTAATGTAATTGTGTCATAATTTATCAAGAAGGTGATTCAATCGCATTCATGATTAGGCAGTGGATTATATGGCTGGCTGTACATTTTTACTGTGTTGTGTGAATTTCCGTTGGATCGTGCGAATTTAGTTGACATTGAAACAGTGAATTAGAATTCTTACTGGATCCTGTGTGAATTGTCTTGTCTAATATTGATATTGATCATGTGATGTTCAACCAATGTTGTTTTGTTTCTGAAAAAATTATTTTTTAAAAAGTCTTGTATTTGTTGCTAGGTAGCAATTTTGTCACAAGTCTACAGATTTTTTTTCTGAGGAGATTGTATTTATTTTTGCATCAACATCTTTAGTGAAGTTGTTACTTTTCTGTTCAGTGTTTACTTAAGTTCATGAAATAAGATTAAACCGGAAAATATGATTTCAACCTTTTTTCGTTTCTCTTTCTCAGGGCTCTTTTAACGTGCAGTTCTCCACAAAATGTGGTTGTAAATGCATTTGTGCAGTTGTAGAAGCAGTTATGTGCGGTGGAAATCATTAGATAAAGGTAATTGCATCCGGTTCACCACAGAAGAAAAAGGACTTGTGCAGTGAAAAATAATCAGGAAGGTGAAATAAAATAATGTTTCAAGTTGATGACTAAAAACGGTCATCATTTCTGCGACCTGAGGCATTTCTTGGTGTGAAAATTTTCTGATTGGACGAGACATTTTCGCCAAACAAAGCCGCACTAAAAAATTTCTGGTTGTGCAGTTCTGCAAATTTCTTTTAAAAGCCGTGGTCTTACTTTTTTCATGCAGCTTGAAATAGGGTACGTTGTGTAGATTTCTTATGCATTTCAGACTCCGGATTCAGGAGCGGGAAATAAATATAAAATTAGCAAAACAATTTCATTTTATATCCTAGGTTGTGTATCCTCTGTGACAAAGAACTATAGGCCTATAGTGTAAAAATATCACTACGTTAAAAATTATTGAGTAAAGATTATAATTAGGCAAAATATTATGATTAAATACTATACATAACAACGTCGACCTACCGTAAGATTCGCAATTATAATTGTAAAAGTGATGATAAATAGTTATCATCACTTTACAAGGTTTTTAGAAGGTGCGTAAACGCATTAGTGTTTTCATAATAATATGCCATACACAACTAGGCTACGTATTACATGCCAATTACTACAGAAAGCCATATTACCTGCCAATCTTTAAATCAAACTAGCGTCTCTAACTCAAAGAAAGTTTCAACAACTTTGTTACAGATATTATCAATCGAATAATACAAATTGCACTGCCATGCACTTGCGTTAGATTCGCGTTGCTGTTCGACTTTCTAAGCAATAGCTGCAATACAAATTTATAACAACATTTATTACTATTACAATTATTATTATTATTAGTAGTAGTAGTAGCAGCAGCAGTAGTAGTAGTAGTAGTAGTAGTAGTAGTAGTAGTAGTAGTAGTAGTAGTAGTAGCAGTAGCAGTAGCAGTAGTAGTAGTAGAAGTATAGTAGTAGTAGTAGTAGTAGTAGTAGTAGTAGTAGTAGTAGTAGTAGTGGTATAGTGGTAGTGGTAGTGGTAGTGGTAGTGGTAGTGGTAGTGGTAGTGGTAGTGGTAGTGGTAGTGGTAGTAGTAGTAGTAGTAGTAGTAGTAGTAGTAGTAGTAGTAGTAGTAGTAGTAGTAGTAGTAGTAGTAGTAGTAGTAGTAGTATTGTTGTAATTATTATTATTACCACACATCTAAAAATAGAAAGGATCCTTAAGCATAGTAACAATATTATTTTCAAAACATTTCACAAGGACATTACGCAGGATTCAGTTAGGCCTGTGTGGGGAAAATGACGAGTTTCTTTGAATTTTTTGAAACAGGAATCACTAATCAGCTTACATTTGCCAATCCGCTAACATTCGAGTTGCCTCCGGAATTTAGATCACGGAGGAGGGATTTCCGAGCTTGGAAAGACTCTTCCATTCCCCATTCGGCGCAGACCTTTGCCCAGGCGTTGTGGTAGAGGAGGCGGACTGGACAGAATCTCACGGATGACTGAATTCTGTTCCTCTTCACGGTCCATTGCTTCCTGCTGTCCTCTCGTCATTGTGATTTGGCTGGACTCCGGAGACTTGAGTAACTCTGAAGAAAGTTCACTCGCTATGGATCCACTGCTGGCGACCATGGGTGCATCCTGGGGTTTCTGCGCTTTCAAGACACTGTCTTCATCTTTCACTACAGCTGTAAACACAGTATAAAGGGAAAATGCAACACTCTGAAACAGTTATTGGTGTAAATACGAATATTTCATAACTGCCAGGAAATGCAAATGTCATTTTATATATACAGACAGCGATAACCCGTGCAAAGCCGTGTTACCACAGTTTGTCTTTAAATGGCTAGTTGTAATTTTTTTGGTATCTTCCTCATTATAGTACTTTTCAAATCAGATGAAAAGTTAATGATGATGATGATGATGATGACAACAATAATTATACAAATTATATATTCATATTATATACATATAATATTACATATTATTAGGCCTATTGTTATTATTATTATTGTTGCTATTATTATTATTATTATTATTAATATTATTATTATTATTATTATTATTATTATTATTATTATTATTATCATTATTATTATTACCACACATTAAAGGGTAGAGAAAGACCCATTAGCAATGAAAACTTACGTCAAAATTTCAATGGTAGAAATGTAAACTTTAAGGCTCTAAAATATGAATAGGCCTAACTGCCACATTCGGTGATCACTTTTACCAGTAATGGACAGCGCTAAATTCTCCTGTCCTAAGACCTCATCTCGAAGCGCCGTTTCGGTCTGTTCTACGATTAGGTATTCCTCCTCATCTTTCGACACCGTGTCCTACAAAACAATGGTTAACAGGTTTAGAAGAACACTATCTCTTAAAGTCTTAATCACAATAGATTGCACATACTTTGTCGTCTCAACACTGCACAGAAGTTAGGCTACAACATACTGCATTTCCTGCATCCCGGTGTAAAGGTTTCAGATTACCCCCTCCTAAACATTACCCCCCTGCAAACTGTAAATTGCATCAATCATCGCATTTATTGCACTAAAAATATCAGAAAATTCATCCCGCTTCTTGTTTTGGTCTGAAGATATTTCATACGTCATCCCACTTCGTGGTTTGTTATCAATATTTTCATCTGTGACTAAAATACTATTCGCCGCTGAAGTTTACATGGAGAAAATGGCTTCGAGGCTATTATTTTTTCGGATCAAAATATTGATAGAAAACCACGAAGTGGGATGACGGATGAAAATCTTCACACCAAAACAAGAAGCGGGATGATTTTTCTGATTTTTTTTAGTGCAATAAATGCGATGATTGATGCAAATCTAGTTTCCGGGGGGTAATCTGAAACCGGTTTCAAGTTACCGGGGGTAATGTTTAGGAGGGGGTAATTTGAAACCTTTACACCGGTCCTAATATTATTCCACCTCATCCATTTACCTCTCTCGCAACCTCCACGTGTCTGAATCTTGGAATTTCACCTGAAACCGATTTAACACTATAATATCTACGAATTGATTTTGTTTTCGATGAGCGCCTGCAATTAAGCTGAGTCCCACGATTTTGCTTCTCGGGCGCTGTAGAAATTTAAAGGATAAACGATAATTATCATTGAGTGCAAAAATGACTTGACAGAATTTTTGACCGATTCAGGATAGGGTCGTGTTCTTTGTAATAACGTACATGGTTGAAAACTATAGGCAAAAGTCGTGCTTATTGCTGAGCATAATTAGTTGCAAGAGCTCTGTCCCTCTAAGTTGTACAGGCGAGTCATACGTTCCCCCACTCAGGGTGAACTCCTCATTTCTCCCGAGCAGGAGCGGCTCTTATCCTACAGCATTGTGCTTTCTGTTTTTGACCCCATGGTATGAAATGGACTACGACTGTGTATGCGCCTCATGCCTAGAATTTGCGCATTTCATGCGTTTTGTCGCAGCCTTATAAACGTAATATTAAGTTGTGTCGGGAGCTCTCCCGAGTAATAACCTTGAAGGGGCGCTATATAAATCTTTATACCGAATGAATGAATGAATAAATGAATAAGGGAATGAATGAATGAATGAATGAATGAATGAATGAATGAATGAATGAATGAATGAATGAATGAATGAATGAATGAATTGGTCATGAGTTCTTACGATCTGTTTCTGAGTTTCGTCTTCAGTGTTGACACACAAGCTGCTCTGTCTTTCGGACACATTCCCCTGGTGGCTGTTCCGTCGACTGTCCTCGCTGCCCGCTCCCCTATTGCTGCTCTTGCGACGGACGCCCAGATAGTCTGGAATGTGGGAGTCTTCATGTACCATCTATGGAACATAACAATTATATCTAGAACATAATAATTATATAACACGCATTTTGAGAAGTAGATGTTTCCAAGTGCTTACGGCATCCTACGGTTGGCAGGATTGCTGTTGTTGCCCTCCTCTTTCTACACGCTGGGACTGGCATTACCTAGCAATAATTATAATTGACACTGATGGTAGTGGAGTATGCAAGGTAATTTCATTTAGTGTATAACTGTGTACAAGATCGCCCGTTCCGCAGTCCACGTTTGTTCGCTGCCTGAAAACTACGTTGCTTTTGTTGATAAACTTGATACGATGCTCAAAGGTGGTATGAAGGTAAGATAAAGCCCTTCCCCAATTGTATCTGGCGCAAAGATGTATCCATAAAAATATCAGGTGCTCCATTTCGCTTGGTTTTCAATTGGCATGACCGCAAAACAATTACCTGAAACATTTTCTGAAATTGCTTTTTCGGGAATGGGTTGAACCCATAAACCCGCAAATACGCACACGATTTGGCTGGGTTACCTGGGTACTATGTATGACAACTGGTGCTCAATCAGTTCTTCATGCCCCAGTGGTCATAACTATGTAGGCCATCAATGCAAGGAGAGAGGGGGACATATAGGCCTACCCTCAAGTCAGTTTTCTATTTGCGCATTTGTTGGTGTTCGCAATTTCTTAAGACTCTTTATTTGCAGAGGAACATATGAATATCTTTTATTATGAGATTTTCTTTCTACCTTGATGACAGTCTTGAGAAGTCTTGGCGTTCCTTGTCGACTGCGAATGACTTCTTCGACTTCTGTGGACGGATTCTTTGCCTGATGTTTGGCATTCTGTGACAACAGCTTCCTGATGAAAATTCACAAAACGAAGCAGTTAGATCCAAATTAAAAAACCAATTATGGGTGTAAAATTTAAATTAATATAACGTAGGCCTAATTCTAAATGAGAGCATGTATCTCACGACACGATAACTGAGATTATTATTGCTGGTTTAGTCTGACTTTTCAAAGAAATAAAAATCTACAATTCTACATGTTTTGCACGAACCACACACATGTGCACTTGTCATGCGCTACGGCGGTTTTAAGCAAATAGGCTACCGTACGCGTAATCGCACTTTGACCAAAGTTACTGGTAGTTATGCTATAGAATCAAGTATGAATCCAAGTAGTTGGGGCCAAAGTTGAGACTCGAGCATTAATTAATATTATATTCGTTTTATTGACTTCTGGGCAACTTCTTCCTAACATACCGCAGCCAGTTGCAGAATAATACAGAAAATCACAATAATTAAACCAAATGGGTGGAAGTCAGAAAGAGGGGCAATGGTCGAGTATCTGTAAAGTACTCGAGAAATGTAATTCCTTTCGTCCTTAATCAGTAGTTCAAAACTGTGAGGACGAAGGCGGAAATTATAAGGTCTGTGGACTCTTGGCGGGAAAACAGCTTAAGATTGTAGCCTACTTTACGCTACTTGTATTCAAACCTGAGATCAGCACTTGTCCTCTTTTACTCGATAACTGAGTAGACCTACTTGAAATACCTCTGGTGTGTGTGTGTGTGTGTGTGTGTGTGTGTGTGTGTGTGTGTGTGTGTGTGTGTGTGTGTGTGTGTGTGTGTGTGTGTGTGTGTGTGTGTGTGTGTGTGTGTGTGTGTGTGTGTGATTTTTGCAACTTAATAGCTGCTACGACTAAATAAAATGTTGCTAAGACACATTAAGTTTCTCGTCAATGCTGACTTGGCCTTCTTGCGGAGAATTTTCTGTGCCTCCGGATAGTCGGACATTGCCTCCTCGAAGTCTGCTTTCGACAGAAGGAACAGCTGCGAATATCCCTTTGACCGAACGTCCGCTGTTCTTCGGTTGCCACCGGCCAACGCCAAGAGACTAAACGTAATGTAAATTTAAATTTATATATCGCTACGCATAGCAGTGGCTAATCAGTAGGCCTATAGGCTATAGCGCTTTTAATGCTAGTATACCCGTAGAGAAGAAATTTATTTTAAAGGAAAGACAGAGAAGTAGGAACATATATCTAGATAGAAAGAATGGAAACACGTATAATTATAGGAGGGAAGGTCATTCCATGGAGAGGGCGGGCACAAAGTGACAAGTGATTAAGTGTGAGTCAAAGTGGTCATTGGTCGCGGTACAAGGATAATGTTTCGATTCGCATCGCGGAGAATTCGGAGGAAGCTGTAGGGTAAAAACTGATTTAGCTTGAATTGTGAATATGTACCATTGTCTATCAATTCTTTTATGGGATCAATAAACAAATTAACTGATTGGTTGATTGATTAATTGATCGATCGATTGATTGATTGATCGATTGATTGATTGATTGATTGATTGATAATAATTGATAATAATTTATATAATTACAAGACATGATTAGAATCATGGTGTCTGTATAGGCCTACCTGATCTCTCCGAAGACGCTTCCTTCCTTGAGTGTTGCGAATACGATGCTGTTGTTTGGTCCACCGACGACCTCCACATGACCCATCATCACAATGTACATCTCAGTCCCAACCTCACCCTACACGACATCGAACAATGAATTTGCACCAAGCGAAGCAACTCGGGGTCACAGGTTCAAATTGCTAAGAGGCCGAAAGGAGCATTAGGACAGAAATTCTTCAGTGCAAGAGATGTGGACTTGTTGAACGGTTCAGTACAATAAAAAATACTTTCCTATATTGCTTGTTAAAACGATCGATCGAGTCTCGAGAATGTCTTACCTTGCGACAGATGTAGTCGCCTGGCAGATAGAGAACCGGTTGCAATTTCAACACCAAATCGTACAAAAGATTCTTATCACAATCCTTCAAAGAAAAAAATCAAAGAAGCTATAAAGTAGTCGGCCTATGTCAGTCAATATACAGGGTGCGCCAAAAAAAGTAATCCCCTACGGCTTTTTGTCGATATCTTGGCCAAAAATAGGAATTTTTCAAATCCACTTTTACGGGCTTGAAGCAGAGCCCTGCGCCGGCCGCGCCGCGCCGCCGCCGCCGACACTTTATGGGCGCCGCCGCCGCCGATTTTTTGAGTCGGCGCGCCGACGCCGCCGCCGCGGAAAATTTGCCGGCGCGCCGCCGATGCCACGTGGATTCGGTTATTTCTTTTCGTTGCATTTTCATCTGTTGCATGAAAAATTGCTGCGTCAATGAAAATAGAAACTTTCTCTTATATACTTTGATTTTTCCTGGCAACACCGTTTTTGCATCAATGCTATGAACCCTATGATGATAGCCTACCTATTCGTTTGGACTTTTCGAACAGTGCGCTTAACGTTTAAACTTTTGAGGATTTTGTGGTTTGATTTGAATTATGGCATCAACAAAGGTAAAAAGAACTCCAGGTATGCCTAAGTGAATGCTATGCCGTGTGTGCGTTCCTTCCTGATAGTCCGCTGGGATGGAACAGAACCGTCTGCCCTCTGGTATTATTATACACGTTACTATTGTGTTGCAAAGAGATGGCGCTCTGCAATTTTATTCTGGTCAATTTTACTACTCAGTGTGCGTTGACAAGGGAAAATTTAAAAAACTGCATGAACCCTCATCTGTTGATAAGATTCCATGATAACTCCCACTTTGTGGCAGATAAATATTTCTACGCAAACACAGTACGTATGTATGTATGCGTGCATGTATGTATGAATGTATGTATGTATGTATGTATGTATGTATGTATGTATGTATGTATGTATGTATGTATGTATGCATGCATGCATGCATGCATGTATGTATGTATGTATGCATGTATGCATTAGGGTGTTTTTAAGGTACATGTGAAATTTTAAACTCGAATATTTTTTAACGACCAAGTCAAATTATCGTGCCAGTTCATGACTAACCTCCATATCCAAAGTTATATCTTAATAGCTCAACATTTAGGACTTGCTCAAAGCGACCAAAGTTAGGAACCAGGTTGCATTATAGGCAATTTTTTCATGATTTCCATTCTTGCCAGCCTTTGACCCCTTCTGAATGACCGCTTCCCAGCTAATCAATATTCGTGACAATGACAGCTTATCTTTTGCTTATGTCATTGGCGTCGTGCTGCAAATGGCGGACAGTGTTTGTTTTAATCAATATATCATATCGCACTTGGGATGGCTAAATCTACTAGAAAAAGGCTGAAATCTGGTTGATAGGCTGTACGAAAGATCATTTCAGTTATGCGAAGTTACCTACACGAAGACAGGTTCTGAAGGTGCTTTTTAATTTCCATACACTAAGAAATCAGAGTCTGGATGATAGCGTAAAAGAAACGGCAGCTATGGTTCTCCCAATTTTGGAAAGAGCCCGCATTCCAACGAAGGCTAAGAACCACGTTTGGGATCGGCTACAACATCTCCATAAGGAATGGCAAATCCTTAAGAAAAATATTTCGAGGGGTCAGAAACCGAATATGGAAAGCGTGAGGCTTTCAAGGATTCCCTGGAGGATCTCTTTGATATTGCCCACATTGACAATAATCAAGATAGAAGAGGATCGACAGTTTTTGAAAGCACAGAGTGAGAGAGGACGACGTGGTTCAATGGCAGGCATTGATGTCAAGCTTGCAAAGCAAGAAAAGAGAGTGGTAGCAAGATCTGCAGCACTTGCAGAGCGTATGGAACGCTATCGTGTAAGCATAGCTGCTGCAGCGACAGAAGTGTCTATGTTGGAAAAGTCATCTGAGGAAGAGGCGTCATCCAGTAGCTCAGAAAAAGAACCAGAACCTTCGACGTCTGCTTGGCCACCAAAACGGCGAAGGGGGACAATCTCTGTCGTTACTCGTGATGTTGCTGCTGCTCTAGATCGTACCAAAACTAGCAGCAGGAAGGCCTCTCACATTTTGACTGCTCTCGCTGTATCCAATCTTTGTGCAGCACCATCTGGCGAGCTGATTACCAGTCCTTCTGCGATTCATCGAGCAAGGAAGGATAGCCGTGCAGCCATAGCAGCAATGATTCATGAATCTTTCGATCCGAAAGTTCCTCTTACTATTCACTGGGATGGCAAGATCATGCCAGATGCTACAGGGACAGGACGAGGGTGTGTTGATCGCCTTCCGATAATGGTATCTGGTAAGGAGGTGACCAAGCTATTGGCCATCCCCAAACTCCAATCTGGTACAGCTGCCGTCATGTCAGATGCGTGTTTGGCCGAGATCAGACGTTGGGCATTGGAAGACAGAATCGTGGCCATGTGTTTCGATACAACAGCGAGTAACACGGGTTGTAAGGGCGGCGTATGCATCAGGCTGGAAACAGAATTGGGAAAGGACCTATTGAACCTTGCTTGCCGACATCATATTTCTGAAATTGTTCTGGAAAAGGTGTTTTCGCTGCATGATTCTGCAAGGTCTCCAAAATTGGAACTCTTTGTTCATTTCCGAGACTTCTGGCCACAAATCGATCAGGCCAAGTAGGCTATCGCACAGCAATGGAGGATAAAGATGCAGTACAGCATATCACAGAAATTCGAGATAATGTCATCAGCTTCGCATTGCAGCAACTGAGTACTGATTATTACAGAGATGACCACAAAGAGCTACTTGAGCTGACAGTCATTTTCTTAGGAGGAATTCCACCAAAAGGAATAAAGTTCAGGTACCCAGGGGCAGTTCATAGAGCACGCTGGATGGCACGTGCGATCTATGCTATCAAGATGTGGCTTTTCAGAGATCAATATCCCATTCAACATCGTCAGAGCTCAGAGAGGGCATCACGAACATCCTACTCTCAAAAGGTGTGGAATCATTTAGTTCGAGTGTCACTTTTTGTGACAACAATTTATGTGAAGTACTGGTTCACCTGTGCCTCACCTAAAGAGGCCCCAAGGAACGATCTTGAATTCTTGAAGGCAATCCACACTTACCAAGACAAGGAAGTCTCACAGGTCGCCTCAACAGCATTCTCGCGACACCTTTGGTATTTATCAGAGACCCTGGTTGGCCTCAGCCTTTTTGATGATTCAGTCACCGTCAATGAGAAGCAGCGCTTGGTCTACAACATGCGGTACAATCAGGGATCTGATGATCCTCCAAAGAGGATTCCTCCGATACATGATCCACTTACAAAAGCACTGCCCGATTTCTTCTCCACTTCAACCTCCAAAATATTCAGGATCCTCGGATTGGATGACTCTTTTCTTGAACGAGATCCGCAACAGTGGGTGTCAGAGCAATCATACAGTGAGGCAAAAGACAATATATCTGCCCTAAGAGTGACGAATGATTTGGCAGAGAAAGGAGTGGCTCTTATGCAGACCTTCAATGAAGCGCTGGTCAGAAATGAGGAAGAGAAACAATTTGTTCTGCAGATGGTTGAGTACCATCGAGATAAATTCCCGAAAGCACTAAAGGGAATAAATTATGACGAATAACTGACAGTATTTCCTTTGATTATGACATATTATATCTAATGTTAAAGTGTCTAAAATTGTTTGGATCTCTGAAAATAACAACGAATCGCATTGATGATAAAGTCACAAATCTTAAAGGGCTTTGAGCAAGTCCTAAATTTATTCCGATTTTCACATAATTTGGCAGATAATAATTACTATCAAGATGGAACAGAAACCCAACTTGGTCGATGTTTAATTCGAGACTTTAATTTTTAGACACACCCTAGTATGCATGTGTGCATATAATCTATGTATGTATTTATGCGTGTATGTGTGTATGTATGTATGTATGCATGATTGCATGCATGTATGCATGTGTGCATATAATCTATGTATGTATTTATGCATGTATGTATGCATGTATGTATGTTCGCATGCATGCAGATATACAATATCAGCAGCTCGCGTCAAGAAAAATGGGCCTCTATAATTTCTGACGGGTCATAAGGCAGTTCAAGATTAAAATAGGCAGGTAGCGCAAACAGTCATTTAAGTGTTATTAGTAGGTTACGTAAGCTGGCGGCCTGAATTTGAAAACGTTGTCATGTGTTTTTCTTAATCAATCCTTTGCAGAGTTTTGTAATTTAACGTTAATCAGGGAATAATTGTTTCTAATCAATGCTGACTAAAGACAAGATAATTGCCAAAATAATGGCTGAACACGCTTATCTTGATAATATAGGGTTCTTGTGTAGCAACATTCAAAATAATTATGCGACGCTGGAGCAGTGATTCCACGACGCCGCGCTGCGCCGCCGACGCCGACATTTTGAGGGCGCCGCCGCCGCCGATTTTTGTTTGTCGGCGCGCCGCCGCCGCCGACCAAAAATGACCGGCGCGCCGCCGCCGACACTAACATGTCGGCGCAGGGCTCTGGCTTGAAGGCAATTCATATTTACGTACAATGGTCAAATTACCGAAAAATATTTCAAACAGAACAAAAGTTATATCACTTTTAGCGAAGCCACCCCCCGTTTTTTGACGATTCAAAAACGAAACGCAAACATATTTTGGGTTTTTGCTAATATCTTGGCCGGAAGTAAGAATTTCGAAATGAAATTTTACAGGCTTAAAGACAATTCATATTTACACATGATGGTCGGATTTCATCAAAATATTTCAAACAGAACAAAAGTTATAACCCTTTTAGTGAGGCCACCCACCGTTTTTGACGATAAATAAACGTAACTTAACAAAAAGTAACAAAAACAAAAACATGATTTTATCAAGTCATATCTCAAATAACTGTTTGGAACTGAACTTGATACTGATTCACAACTTGTGTTCAATGTGCCCACCACCAGTGTCAAACCTCTTTTGAGTCTCTTTACAAAGTTCTTGATGGATCTGTTGATTAATCTGACAGATTTCTTATTTACCAATTTGATTGTCATCTTGCTAAGTGACTTCTCAGTGACGTGCAGCTACCCTGTTTCTTCTTTAAATAGTAATAATAATGATCATGTGACAAAATCAAGGCTATTTCATAACAAATATTTGAGATGAGACTTAATAAAATAGTGTTTTTGCTACTTTTTGCTGCGTTGCGTCTTTGAATCGTCAAGAAACGGTGGGTGGCCTCCTTAAAAGTGCCATAACTTTTATTCTGTTTGAAATATTTTGCTGAAATCTGACCATCATGTGCATATATAAATTGTCTTTAAGCCTGAAAAATTTCATTTCGAAATTCTTACTTCCGGCCAAGATATTGGCCAGAATAATTAGATTGGTTTTTTGTTACTTTTTTTGCGTCGCGTTTTCGAATCGTCAAAAAACGGTGGGTGGCCTCACTAGAAGTGATATAACTTTTGTTCTGTTTCATATATGGCGACGAAATTTGGCTATTGTACGTAGATATGAATTATCTTTAAGCCCGCAAAAGTGGATTTGAAAAATTCCTATTTTTGGCAAAGATATCGACAAAAAGCCGTAGGGGATTACTTTTTTTGCGCACCCTGTATATCTAATAGTGCTATTATTGCTGTGCATTTATTAAGCGCTACTATATAATTACTAAGCATAGATCGATGGCGTTGAATAATTATAATTGCGATTGAAGGACTTGAGTCTCAACGTCCCTTTAGACAGCAACCATCTCAGACATTGATGGGAATCGAACCCAGACCTTCAGCGTCACAACGCATGTGCTCAAACCAGTTAGGGTATCCAACAGAATATGACAATAGCGTTCGCTATTACCTCAAGCCACCGCGTATTGACCTTGGACAAGTTGCTCACCCTCAATTGTCTGTAACGAAGGCATTGAGAAGCCACCTCACTCATCTCATCCCCTGCTGGCTATAAAAGCCAATGAACATGTTTTTGGGCAGATAACTCATCGTCACCACCACCACCACCATCACCATCACCATCACCATCACTATCATCATCACCATCATCATCGTCATCATCATCGTCATCATCATCATCATCATCGGTTCTGTACTACCATACGCGTTGGGTTCCACACTCTGGCATGAAGGGGCGACTCCTAATTCCTTGGGATCGCTTAACTGCCAGACAACGCAGAGACTTTTGAATGAATGAATGAATGAATGAATGAATGAATGATTGATTGATTGAATCAATCAATCAATCAATCAATGAAGACGGCATATCAATTACCTGAAAGAGATTGACTTTGCTAAGTGTGTTGAAATGAACGTGAATAGCTAAGTCCGTTCGCATCTTCTTCGGTAAAGCTTCCAACAAGGAATTCTCATCTATCATCACAACCAACAAATACAACACAAAACAGGTGCTGACACGATATTTTAGAAATATTTTCCACATAATTATTTATACGATCGAGATGAAAAACGTCTGATATTATATTTTCCGCAACCGATCAGTTATGATTATGGTTTCTGTGTTGGTCTGGCGTTGCATGGAGGGTCTTACTCCCATGTGCGATTTTACATGTACTATTGTATCGCTGCTGTCCAATCTCTGGTGGCCAGCGACGATCTGCTCTCCAGTCGACTGATCAAGTTGAATTCTTAGCCCCTCGTTCACCAACTACTATAGGCTAATGCATCGGCGCTCTTTCTCTGTGGCTGATCCTAGAACCTGGAATGGGCTTCCTGCTGCGCTTCGCTTGACGTCTAGAGGTCACACCACTATGTCCGCTTGGCGTCTGGTGGTCACACCACTATGTTCCTTTCAAACCTAGAAACTTCTTTAGTTAGTCGTGGTTGAACCCGGAGCGCTACTTGGTAGCTTACCTTAAACATGCGCTATATGAACTCAATAATAATAATAATTTACATTTGCACCATTTTGAGGGATAAAGCAAAGTTACCGAGTGTTTTCGAGTGTTCCCAGTTGTAGGTGAACCACATTTTCACTCTGCTCTGAAGTTCTTTCGGAACGTTTAACGACTTCATGAAGAAAGTCGTCTGGTCGATTGCTTTACGATATCGATCGTGATTTGCATCAGCCGCTTGGAATATATCTCGGATCTGACAGATGATTAATTATTAATACATGTAGGTCTAGGTCTAAATCAGGAGAATGAATAGTCGATCAGTAGGTTATTGTCTTGGCAGCGTCATTCCCACAAGGATCCATGTTTTTTATCGTATTCATTCAGTCACACATTCATTCATTCTATGGATTTGTATAGCGCCCTTGAAGAAATTTACTCAGCGCCGCTCCCAGCCTGGTCACGGAAAATAAAAAGACTTGAGAAATTTAGGAAACGAAGTATGATTGGTTAAATTAAATGAATGTAGCTTTTATGGGATGGCATTCCAGATGGGCGGCCCTACAACCGAGAAAGCTCGGCGTTGTCTTGCGGCTAAGCTGGCACGTGGATCTAGGAGTTGCCCCTTCATTTCAGAACGAAAAACGCGACGCGCTTCAACGTCACAGACTGCGCGAGTGACGACAGAGATCGAGTAGCTCAGGCAAATTCTATAATAGGCTGTGGTCTAAGCAACTTTCTTACTTATCAAACGTAATTATCACGGCTATCATAATTTTTATGACGTATCACTCAATTGTTAATAGTATTTACGTCACGTGTCATTCGGTCTTCACTCTTCAGTTATGTCAGAAGTTGAGAGTTAAATAATTGTGTCGCGATCACTAAATTGTTGATAACGTCACCAATCAAAGGTAAATTCGTGTGAGTGCTACAATGTCACACTCACTAGGATAATTAGGATAATATTATGTTATCTTCATTTCCTACGGATGAAGATGGCCTACCTATTGAACTCGTATGGAACTTATCATTAGCCTCTCATGAGACACGAAGGACAAGCCATTGTTTTCGTAATAATACACAATTGGCAGTCTATTGTATTCGTAACAAAACGATGACAGCCTGTTGTATTCATAGCAATACACGACAGGTAGACTATTGTATTCGTAACAGCACACAATAGCAGACTATTGTCTTCGTAACAATGCACTCCTTCACGCATACTTGATCAGCGCCATCAATAAGTTGTTGGAGGGAAAGAAATGAGACCAGGAGAGCAGGATGAGGAGCAGAAAGAGTAGGTGCACAAGAGAAGAATGTAAGCATAGTTGTAAAAAAACGGGGGTTTGTTTTTTGTATTCTTCGAAGAAAAGTCCCTTTTTCATTTGTGTATTCGTTTAGTTTATCCATTCTGTTATTTTTTGCATATGACCATACTTTTATATATTTACGTAATTGTTAGATATCCTTAATTTTAGTTTCGTCTGATTTCGTATTGCGTTGTCTCCGTACTTTCGAGGATTCCGGTAATTCAGGTCACTATTAATTTTGACCATTTTGATTAGTGTTTTGTAATAAAAACGTGTCATTTGCTGGTGATTAAAACTTATTCCATTTTTATTCGGTTTTTGTCGTTTTAAACATTAATGGTTGGAAGTGTATAGGCTACCTGTCCAATGAGCATGGCGAATATGAAGACTCCTGCCAACCAGTAGATTGTCATGAACATATATTCGACTTGAGTGTTCGGTTGAACATTGTTGCCAATTGATGTGGCCGTCTTTGTAGCCAGATACATGCAGTGCACGTAACTGAAAACGACAAGCAGAACGTCAGTAAAAGAAATTGAGGTTCACTTTCGGTCTAGGCCGAGGCAAGACTTAGTGTACCCGGGCAATATATATATAGCCTTACGCATAATGTAAGTGTAGGCCTACCTGACCGATATGGGCATTGGGCAATGGGCATATGCTTTTTTCATAAATCAAGTCTTTTTCTTTTTGCCGTGGCTGGGCTGGGAACGCTCCTGAGTAGTCGCTTGAAGGGGTGCTATATAAGTCCATAGAATGAATGAATGAATGAATGAATGAATGAATGAATGAAGGAAGGAAGGAATGAAAGAATAAATGATTATACTGTTGCAAGCATAGCCTACTTTGGCAATGAATACTTACGCAATTCCGGTTCCGTCATAGACCCATCCATCCGATCCTATTCCGATGTGAGCCGACATGGCAAACAGTCCACACGACTCCAAGTGTATGAGATACATCATGTAGCACAGAATACGCGCAACTCTTGAACAGCGATACAAGCATCAACAACACAAAACCAATCAAAACAATCAATGAAAACCGATCGGCTAAAGCAATGAAATTAATGAATGAATTAATTAATTAATAATGACACATAATTAGCTAATATTCATTTTCAATTAATTATATTATATTAGTTGCATATAACATGCTGTATACGTCAATTTTGCAATAATTTAAAATTGATTGTACATTAATTATACATTAATTTATTACCTTACCCATTAACTCTTGCTTGTTGCCGACGACTGAGCAGCCACCTTTCGAAGGGCGATAAATAAATCCTCTCAATGATTGTGTCGCCTATTAAGCATACCTGACGAAATAAGCGGAACTGACGCGTTTGTCCAATCGATCATAGAACTCCCAGAACGTTTGAATCTGCAAAACAAATCGTTGGATTACGGTAAACTACACCTCGTAAACAAACACGGATCTACAGGGATGACCAAGAAAGTCACCCAAAAGCAAAAATTTGCCAATATCTTTGCCAGAAGTAAGAATTTTTAAATAGAATTTTAGATGTCTAAAGACGATTCATATCTACGTTCAATGGCAAAATTTCACAAACATAATATTTTCATAAAATCGTCAAACAACAGTGGGTGGACTCAATAAAAGTGACATTCATGTAGCTAACTTCTGTTGTGTTTACAGTTTCATTATTTTGGATATTGTACATTAATATGAATTTATTGCCTTTAATCCTGTGAAATTTAATCTAAAGTTTCATCCTTTTGACCAAGATAGAGGTAAAAAGTCTTACGGGTATTTTTTTCTTGGTCCATTCTGTACATGCTTTGTGTAAGGACACAAGTTACTGTAGGCCTAATCTATGACGAATTCCATAACTCATAAGAATATTCTCATGCAATCTATCGCATCGTATTGACTTTGAACTACTATCGCATTTGTACTCAAGAGAAAGCCTCACTCAAATGAAATTTGCACAGATCTGGCTGGGATGGCAGCCTATCTTTCGAAAGTATCCTACATGAAGTGGGGCGCGGTGGTGTAGTGGGTATGTTCGCTGCCTTGCAGCCGGTAGGTTGCAGGTTCGAGTCCACCTCAAGCCGCTGCGTAGGGACCCTGGGCAAGTCCTTCACATGCAATTGTTCATTCGCTCCGGCGTGAAACTCCGATTCAGTAATCGCGCCGTAGTCGGGAGCGCTTCTGAGTAGATATGTCATGAAAAGACGCTATAACAAGTGCACATACAATCATACATACATATGAAAGGTATTCATTCTCAAGCTCATTAAGTGCGGCCCTTTCGTCAGCTTCGGCTGTGCTATGGCGCTATACAAATCGCGCCATCTTCATCACTATCATCGTCGTCCTGCTCCTCCTCCTCCTCCTCCTCCTCCTCCTCCTCCTCATCATCATCATCATCATCATCATCATCATCTTCACTTCCATGATCATTATTGTTCCCTGAAGTAAAATAATCTCCGAGAGAACTGACCTTGAGTAGACGAGGAAGTCGAACGAGAGGATTGAAATCAACGGCTGGAATGAGGTAAAGAATATCGAGTGGAAGCAGCGACAGAAGATCCAGCTGTTCAAAAAAGAGAAAGACGTAGCATTTTGTTCTACATTACATATAATGAGTCCTTTAGAGAACGCACCCTAAACGATGACCGTAAAACACTCATACGCCGAGGTTAAGAACTGAAGTCGCTTCATACACATAGATGTAGCTGCGTCAGGGCTATAGTTTAAAGGCTGCTCCTCCTCAATCCTCCTCCTCCTCCTGCCCTCCTCCTCTTTCTCCTCTTCTTCCTCCTCTTCCTCCTCTTTCTCCTCTTCTTCCTCCTCTTCCTCTTCCTCCTCGCTGTCCTCCTCCTTTCTCCTCCTCCTTCCGCCTCTCCTCCTTCTCGTCCTCCTTCTTTCCTTATTCCTCCTTTTCCTTGTTTTCCATTTTTTCTACCACTTTTCCCCATTATGTCTGATCTCTTCAATTCTTCAATTAATACCCCTTTTCCACAATCGCGCCATCTCAATTCAAAGAGTCCAAAACTGTTGATGTTGTAGAACATTTCGGACTTGCCTTGAAGTTAGATTTCGCCATGTAATTGTTCCGAACTTCCTTTGGATTAGTCTAGAAACCAAATCAAACAAAGGTAGAAGTCAGAACAGCGAAACCTGCAGACAAATCCCTCATATCGATAAACTATCAGATATCTGGATATAGCACGGATATATCATTTTTTTAAATAATTATAACAAAACTACATCACAATCGTACTAATACGGCATGATATATACATCAATGGCATTGTAATTTGGCATGATATTATTACATCAACATAACACTAATTCTGCATATAATTTCAAAACCGTACTAATTCGCCGAGATACTACTTCGAAATCATAACTCTTTGGAATGGCACTGAATCTGTATGATACTAAGTCGAGACAAAAGCTATTTGGCATGAAACTGCACTGCACCCAGCAGTGAGTGGTATCGAACACAGTCAACGTTACTGAGAATAAAACAGTTTGAAACGTACCTCTGGAATTCCATTCTTAAGAAAGGTGACTCGACTCTTGACAAAGACGATGTCGATGATGTAAATCAGATCGCAGATGTAGTCGACTATCCACCAGTAGATCCGGTTTTCCTCAGTCTCATATCCAGGAAAGTATCCGATGATCCTGGAGCCGTCCGGAGTGGTTGTAACATTCTCCAGCATTGAAAAATCCGTTAGATTTTCGGACTCAGAGCTCGTTTCTTCAAAGCTACCCGGTGTGGAAAACTCTGAGAGAGAAGATGGAGAATAGCGGAGAAGGTCTTGAGGGGCGAGAAATGGATTCCTGGAGAAAGTGACGGCGAAGACAGAACTGTTTTCGAAGTACCTGAATTGGTAAGTCGTCTGAGAACTGGAAACACGTTTCGATGTTTGGGTTAGAGAGGGATTCTCGGTAGGAATTGGAGAGTTCTTCGTAACCGACGAAGAGTTCTTTGTGTAAGATGAATCACTTTGAGTAGATAATGTAGCGTTCTGCGTATTGGCCAAAGAATTATAATTTAGTGAAGAATTCTGGGTGCTATGGAGTGCTGTATTTCGGTGAGAAGAAGATGTAGAATCACGAGAAGTTGACAAACTATTTCCGGTAAACTGCGATGGATTCTGTGTGGAATCAGAAGAGTTCAATGCGTAGAGTAAGCGACGACCAGAAAAACTGTTTGGAGAGTAATCATTGTTGTCCAGAGTATCCTTTTCATTGGTGCTGTTCAAAGTATCCTGGATATTAGTAGAGTTGACATCAGACTGGTTAAAATCATTGGATGGAGGAGAGGGGACTGTTGGAAAGAGGCTGGCGTTTAGGGCATAGATCGGGGCTCGTTTGAAGGCAGTGCGAAGCGGTCCTGCCACTCCGTTGTAGAGGAACGCAAGGCTGACGACGAAAAGCCAAATCAGATAGAAGGTACCTGTCACCAACAGATATCATAGTTGTAATCGTGAACTCAAAACTGTTAAAGCGCCACTTAAAATCTAAACGCAGGATGATAGATAACCACACAGCAACAGTCTAGTTGTAGAGTGTAGGTCTACTCATGTCTGTTACTAATGAACTTCATTGGCTTCCTCTACGTGCTCGCACACAATAATTTTCCACAAGGATTTGCGGGGTCCAATGCCCCAAACAGTTGACTAATGCTATACTTCGTCCTCACTCAACTTCCTCCCACTGTTCACTTTGTTCATCCAACAGATTTAACCTCTTGGCTCCTCGCTCTAGAACTGCTATGGCTCAGTCTCGATAGTTTGCCTCAAAATAATGGTCTTCTCTTTGGAATGCACTCTCTACGTCTGCTTGCTATACACGCCTGTCTGGCAGTCCCTCTTCTGCCTTGTCTCTATTCAAATCCTGCTATCTAACACTGGGAGCGCTTCTGAACGGTTCACTCTTCTAGACCCACTTCATAGATGCTTAAATGCAGCAACAATATTCCCAAGTGCTATGTACATTGTACAACTGTTGGTCAAATCAGATTGAACAGATTTTAACTTTAATTGCCACGGTCAAATTGCATGAATTTCATTGTGATAAATACTTGATGAGTCGATGCTCTTTTTTGGCTGCAGTTTCCGGACGATTCGTGGAATCTTGAACCTGCATCTTCCACATCCAACCAATTCCTTTGCCAGTTCATTCGGATCAACGGCTCCACTGGCGCTCGATGCCAGCGGAATGAAAGAATCGAGGCGATGGTGACGAACCACGGGTGCCTCAGGTTCGGATACACCCGACACAGCTGCGCAATTATTTCAACAACAATAATTATTATTACTTTCCAAACGAACAAATATTGTCATTAATTTGTACCCAGTTTCTTTTTCAATCTACGCCAACTATCCAACTCTTCTAAAGTATAGAAAATCGGTGGATAGGTAAGACGGTGAGAGAGAGAGGCCTAGCCACCCGTCTTCAAAATATTATGCCGATTATACAAGGCTCAGGCAACGACGAAGTTAACATGTTCTTCACAACAATGGCTACATAAGGAATAGCGTAATGCGCTGTTCTTTGTTCCCTTCAAATGCCGCCGTAATTTACTGAATATTCGCGAATTGTTTGCTTGGAAGCCAGTTTCGGGACGTTCATATTCAATCAATCAGAATTTATATAGCGCCCCTTCAAGGTATCTACTCAGAGGTGCTCCGGGCCGAGATCAAGCGAAAAAGTCAACAGTTTGTGAAACTGAGAACAATAGGAGATGTGCCACCTAGTCAAGGGAAGCCCATTCCAGGATGTTGAACCAACCACAGAGAAGGAACGGAATTTATAATAGTCTTCAGACAGTTCTCTCATAATTATAGCCTAATTGTGGACTGACCTGAGACGACATCGATGCTGGCAGATGACGGAGTGGGTGGTTGAACGGTTTTCTCTTTGAACCGTTCAGTTCGTGTAATGAATCTCTGAACAAGCTGACGAACACGTTCTGTTACGGTCCGACTAATCTCCGGAAGTTCTCTGCAAAACCGTCTGAACGGCTAATTATAAGAATTAAAGATTCTAGTAATAATATCAGGCAGCGCTAATGTGACAAGCGTATAATTATTATCGTAATAATTATAACCCTACACAGGATAATATACGTCGGAACCTTGGCAGAAAACGCAGTCATGGTTGTCGTTGCCTACTCCAGACATCGCATGGCCAGCAACAGAGAAAGCGCGCAGCTGTCTGGTAGAAGGACGCGCACATAGGGGGAGTCGCGGGGGGGGGGGGGGGGGTAAGGTGTTCATCCTGTGCAGAGGAGTGAACAGAAGGGCAGGTCTGGATATCCTGTGTGGAGTGATAATTATGATAAATAATATGCTATGATGTCATGTCATGTCATGTTACATGTAAGCTATGTTATGCTATGTTATGTGATTAGACGTGATGTGACATGATATGATTCGACATGAAATAACATGACATAACATGACATGACATGACAGCCATGACATGATATGATACGATATGATATGATATGATAATTATGATATGCTATGATATGATATGACATGACATGACATGTCAAGCCATGACAAAGCAAGTCCTTCACTTGCCCTAACCCTAAAACAAACCCTAAGGCTAACCTGAACCCTAACCATAACTCTACGCGGCGACTTCAGGTGGATTCGAACCTGCAACCATTCGGTTGCATGGCGACGAACATACCTACTACACCACCGCGCCCCATATGACATGACATGACGCAACATAACATGACATGACATGACAGGACTCACAAAGCAAGTCTTTCACTAACCATAACCCTAACCCTAACCCTAACCCTAGCCTTACGCGGCGACTTGAGGTGGATTCAAACCTGCAACTCTTCGGCTGCAAAGCGACGAACATACCTACTACACCACCGCGCATGACATGACATGACATGACATGACATGACTCACAAAGAAAGTCCTTCACTAACCCTAACCCTAACCCTAACCCTAAGTTCGCAGTCGACAAGACACTCGTTCGGTTGTGCTTCTTAACATACGGCAATTGTCATTTGTAACATCGTTTTTTAATTGCTGAGAGTCCATTGTAATATTTCCTTCTAAGTTCTTCTCTTGATTCCATGGGGATAGCCTTGAGCCAGTGCTCTGAACTGAGTGTTCAAGTTTATTTTCACG
Organism: Lumbricus terrestris; assembly: GCA_949752735.1. Taxonomy (NCBI): domain Eukaryota; kingdom Metazoa; phylum Annelida; class Clitellata; order Crassiclitellata; family Lumbricidae; genus Lumbricus; species Lumbricus terrestris. Next base: position 1,746,297 of record OX457043.1, on the reverse strand, counting down.
CCTTACGCGGCGATTTGAGATGGATTCAAACCTGCAAGGCGACGAACATACCTACTACACCACCGCGCATGACATGTCATGACATGACATGACATGACATGTCATGACATGACATGACATGTCATGACATGACATGACATGACATGACATGACATGACTCACAAAGAAAGTCCTTCACTAACCCTAACCCTAACCCTAACCCTAACCCTAACCCTAACCCTAACCCTAACCCTAACCCTAACCCTAACCCTAACCCTAACCCTAACCCTAACCCTAGCCTTACGCGGCGATTTGAGGTGGATTCAAACCTGCAACTCTTCGGCTGCAAGGCGACGAACATACCTGCTACACCACCGCGCATGACATGACATGACATGACATGTCATGACATGACATGACATGACATGACTCACAAAGAAAGTCCTTCACTAACCCTAACCCTAACCCTAACCCTAACCCTAACCCTAACCCTAACCCTAACCCTAACCCTAGCCTTACGCGGCGATTTGAGGTGGATTCAAACCTGCAACTCTTCGGCTGCAAGGCGACGAACATAGCTACTACACCATCTCGCCCCATATGACATGACATGACATGACATGACACGATACTTTACTGGATTGGATTTAATCAAAGCTGCCATCTACCGATGAAGCATCAAGAAGAACTGAGCTGGACATCCCATTTCCACGGTGTCTGTCTCTTCGGGGGACGGTCAGAAACGCAGAATTCTGTTAATGGACTCTAACGTTAGCAAATGTTAACGTTAGTGGATGCAAATGGCAATAAATGTTAGTGTTATAACAGCTTATGTTATTTAATGTTAACGTTAATGTTGATGTTAATGTTATTATGTTAATCAGATGAAATCGATCAGATCGAACTATTGTTATTTTAACCTCTGTTCGAATGTTTCGCTGTGGAAAGAACCGATCGAATCGCAACTCGACAATTCGCCCCAGACGAACGATCGATTCGTTGCAAAGTCATCATCAGGCGTCATCCCATCTCCCCCTCCTCTTCCTCCTCTTCCCAGTCTTCCTCCTCCTCCTCTTCCATCCTCTGTCCCTGGTCTTCCTGCTCCGTTGATCTGTCCGCCCTCTAGCGGTACAAGACTGCGACGGCGACGGACATCTTAAGAACAGAGAACAACCATTAGGAGTCGGATTATTGTTATTGTTGGCAGGATGTCGTCATCCTATTCATATATTTTTATAGCGCCGCTCTACAGAAACTCCTCAGCGGCGTCCACTTGTATCGCAGATATTCATTCAACCTGAAAGTGAACATTCTTGTATCATGCAATCTCTTTTTTCTATCACTTTCACTGGCAAATTGCAGATAATTAATTTCTTGCAACAACGTGTGAGCTCCCAGGGTAGTTGTTGGGGTGGGTAAATGGGTTTAGTTGGCTGGCTAGTTTCACCCATCCACTTTCTTTGTTGACTGACTGACTCACTCACTCACTGACTCACTGACTCACTCACTGACTCACTCACTGACTGACTGACTGATGGTTCGTTCACCTGCTTGAGTATACACTCGTTCATTCGTTCACTCTCTCCTGCCCTCCCTCCCTTCTTCCTTCTCTCCCTCCCTCCCTCCCTCCCTCCCTCCCTCCCTCCCTCCCTCCCTCCCTCCCTCCCTCCCTCCCTCCCTCCCTCCCTCCCTCCCTCCCTCCCTCCCTCCCTACCTCCCTCCCTCCATCCATCCCTCCATCCATCCATCCATCCTTCCCTCCCTCCCATATGCTCTGAGTCCTACTCTTACCCGGCAGAGTCGGTTGGAGTTCCATTGACGAAACTGGGCTGTAGCTATTTCTTCTTCCGGCGTGAAAGTTCGCGATGCCCATGAAATCCTTTCCACCCGTTGGAGCCACCGACTCTGGAGCGACGCAGCCATCGGAGGAAATGAGAATGGCCGGGTTCTTTGTGGCTGCAGTTGAACTGCCATCTGCCGTTGAAGTATCGAGAAGCTCTGAGCTGGACATCCCAGTTCCAAGGTGTCTGTCTCAACGCGTTTAGTGTGTTATGCAGTTGGAAAGCGCAGCACTCTGGTAATGGATGTTAATGTTTGCTAATGTTAGTGTTAATGGATGTTAAAGGCTTATGGTAGTTAATGTTTTTAATGTTAGTGTCACTGATTGCTAATGCTACTTAATGTCAATGTTAATGCTAATTTATGCAAGTGTAACAGTAGACCTATGTAAATGGAAATGAATTTTAATGATAATTTATTTTAGGTGGGCTTAATTACGACATTAGTAAACGCTAATGCTAACAAATGGTAATGTTAATGAATGCCAATATTATGGTCTAAGGAAACTTAGTTACTGACACTGAATGCCAATTCCAACGAAGTTAATGTTTATAAAGGTTAATGTTAAGAATTATTGATCATTTAAATGCGTTAATTGATGCTAATGTTAAGCAATGCTATAATCATTATAATGCCAATGAATGTTATTGTTATTGAATACTAGTGAATTTCATTCCAGCTTGATGAGCCGCCATGATCTCACATTTCCCATTCACATTACATTACAGACCACCACTTCAAATGGACAATAACATTGCGGATTTTATTTACATAGCGCCGTGATTTTTCGGCTGGTGCAGCTAACGTGACTCCTGTGCAGCGCCTAGATATTTCTCAGACAAAATATTAGCCATATAATATTAAGGTAGCAGGTGCTGTTGCTGCAGGCTGTCTGCTCTGTTATTAGTTAAGATTTATGTCTAGGCCTACTGTAATTTGCGTTCTTGTGAATTACAAGTTACAAATTAATGTGGGCCTATAGACTGTAACCGGTTGCGGTCTGTCAACCGGATTGCTTCGATAAAGCAAAAAGTATTATTATTATTATTATTATTACACTGTCGCGTACATAACAGAACGCTCAAATTGGTTACGTAACTTACGTTACATAACTGTGGTCCTGAAGGGGCGCTGTGTAGATCTATGTGCACTTGTTATAGCGCCCCTTCAAGAGACCTACTCAGAAGCGCTCCCGACTACAGCGCGAACACTGAATCGGAGTTTCGCGCCGAAGCGCTGGGCAATTGCGAGCGAAGAACTTGCCCAAGATCCCTACGAAACGGCTTGAGTTGGATTCGAACCTACAACCTCCAGTTGCAAGGCGACGAACATACCCACTATACCACCGCGCCTCACAATATGAATTTTCGTAATGAATAGTAAATGAAAGTAAGCAATACATTGAGTTAAACGTAGCCTGTAAAGATAATCAATTCTTATTCTTCAGGTAGAACTCTTACCTGTTCGCCAATTTCTTGTGATGGTGATGCACGATATCCTCTCTCTGTCTCGTTCGCTCGCCCAGGTAATGGCTGCGTCAACAGAGTCTTATTATACCTGATGCGCGGATGCGTTACCATGACAACCGTTTGGCTCAGCGGTTAATCAGTAGCACGGACGCCTGAAGCGCCGCAATTAGAGCGAGAGACAGGCAAACAGACAGACAGAGACAAAGGCCGAGAGAGAGACGGTGAGAGACAGACAGACAGACAAATCGAGTAGGCCCGCCTGTCTGAATCTCGCCCTCTTTCTCGATTCCAGTCTGCTCACCGAAATTGCATTGCTTTGAGTGTTTTCTTTATTATTGTAGTCAGTGCCATAGATTCAAGTCATCTGACGCTTCTTGACATTTTAGGTCGGTCCTTTTGGAGAATAATTCATTTACCAAATCACTTCATCGTCGTCTGACAATATTGTATTGCATTGTATTGTATTTTATAAAGCGCTTTTCACAGCAAGAGTCTTTCAGAAGCGTTCCCAGTGCGTGCAACCTCGAGAGAAAAAGTAGGTTTGAAGGGGAGAGAAAGATGAGGAAGATAGCTACCATGCAGAGAGGATAACAGTGACAGGAAGCATGGTCACCCTTCCACTGCATCCATCATGGACGTAGTTCATTCATGTATTCGGTATGTGCCTTGTGCAATGCATATACAGCAACAGCATATACAAGTCGAATGTATGGACCTGCTGTTATGGGACATCCGGTTGAGAAAGCGCCTGGTGTTGGCCGCTTATAAGTCCCTAACATCAGACAATTAAATAATAATGATTGTTATTACTTGAGACTATAAGCGAGGACATTCATACATTGTTGCCGTAGTCCTTTATTGAGGACTGAAAATGGCACCATCCGAAAGCAGTGTTCCCTGGCGGAGCTTTCGACTGTGGTTCATCTGTAGTCACCCTCTGATCATTGGACTGATACCGCCCCAAAATACCCACTGTAGTGAGCATAAATTTACACCAGGTCCTTCTTTACACTGCCTGAAATAGTATTGCTTAGGACTAGCCAACATGTAGGCCTACCAATTGTACCATGGTAGACTGCAAATTCAGTTTGTAAACTGATTTAAATGCCTACATTTAAAAAAATTCTAACTCAAATGCTTAACAAAATGTCGCGCATGATTTGAAGTTCTAATGAAACACTCGAGTAGGCCGATTAGTGCGCCATTCTTTTTAAAAGAAGTCAGACGATGTAAGAACAGAATTTCGTCACATTATACACAAGACGTTAGCTGCACACGAAGGAGAAGTAGCCATACAGTAGGCCTATACAGTTTTTTGGTAGTTGCGGGAATTTAGCAAACGCATTGTTGTCAATTATTGCCCATAATTATCTCAAAGAAATTTTAAAGACAGTAACTGTTGTTGTTTTAAGCTATAGATAGACTAACAGTAACTAGGACCACCACGGACTACTCTCACGGACAACCCTTCTAACTCAACGCAGCGCTCGTGAATAAGCTGGTGCCCCGCGCTTGGCTTTCGAGTGGCGCTTTAGAAATTTCGAGTTTACGATTACGATTACGATTAGGATATAGGCTACGACCATGTCAGCCTATACCAATATATTCTATGAAAATTGTCTCTAGATTTAACATCGTAATAATAACACTATCCACATGTTCATTCTTCTGTGAAACTAAGGGTAACTAGAGAACAAGTCTCAGCATTCCAATCATATCGAAAGCCAACCATCTCATGTCTGTCGCTATTGTAATGCAGTTGACGAAGGTCCAATACCTGCCCATCGTCCAGCTGTGGAGCTGCAATATCCAGGAGATTAAATTCAGAATCGAAAAGTTCGATTCTGTAACCCGAGTAATTAACCAGAATTCTGCCGTAAATATCTTCAAAACACTCAACACCAGCTCCAACATCTGATGACTGATATTGGCGTAGAATTCTTCCACTCGTATCGATCTCCAGCAACTTCAGTTCGGATAAAATGTTGTCACTGGAAGTCAACAGAAGGTTTCCATCTGCTTTCTGAATTACACAGCCAACGCATTTGAACCCATAAGTAGCCGGGGACAACCTTATCTTATGCTGCACGACACCATTCGCATCGTATATGCCTACTACAGTAGGTGTCGGACTTTCCTGCCTTGAAATGATTATCAGGTTGCCCTGGGCAGATACAGATAAACCTGTAGAGCCCGTAACACCCATTGGTATTGGCAGCCTCAGATGTTTAAGCCACAGAGAAACCTTAAACTGGTGGTCTTCTTTCCAAACGCGTATAATTGAAAGACCACGACTATCCTCGTTCAGCAGATACACGCAGTTTGACAGGCTGCACGCTGCCATGTCTCCCAGATGAAATTCTGGAATCGGGATGATATGTTTTGGCACTGACATATTGTTGCGGTCGTACACATTGAGCATGTAGCTTCCACCACGCGGCATGAAGAGCATAAATATTTCATCTTTCATTGTAGTCAGACTCGTGATGTATGACTGGATCGGAGGCTGATGCAAAACACCCTCCCAACGAAGAAGCGTCTCCTCGTCTGAAAACAGTAGGCCTATATTGCTCTTTTTATTTATTGGACAAAACTTGACCAACAAATTACAGAAGTTATGGCTGTGTGCTGATAAATCCTGTTTAGTCTGATGCATAGTTTGAGCACTTAAACATATAATAATTTTGGTAGGCAAAGGCCTATAGGAGTATATGTATGTATGTATGTATGTATGTATGTATGTATGTATGTATGTATGTATGTATGTATGTTTGTATGTATGTATGCATGTACGTATGTATGTATGTATGCATGTACGTATGTATGCATGTATATAGGTACTATTAGGTATGCATGTTACTCGTAAGAACTGATTGATTCACTAATAATGAAAGAAGTTTTAGAACCTGCCTTGCATGAATTCTCCGTCTGAGTCTTTAGTCGTCTGCTCGTCATCATCATCATCACTGGATTCTGTTGATGTTCGTTTCTTCGACATTCTTGAAATGTCGTCGTCGTCGCAAGGGGGCAGCTGCAGGTCACTCTATGATCTGCAGAAGGAGAAAGGTCGCACAATGCCACAAACTCACAATCAACTTTCGTAATAAATATTGCTAGAAACGCTGATGTTCGTTCGATCAACAACTCCGTTATACTTAATTTACAGTGACGTCTTCGAAATTTAATTATGTCACTGTGACGTTACGTAGGCCTATAATTCATTAACACTAAAGTAATCAATTGTAGGGTTTCTGCACTGATCTGGCGCTGCACGGAGGGTCTTGCACCCATGTACCTACAGGAACTCTGCTGCCCCACCTCTGGTGTCCACACGTTGGTCCCCGATACTATGGTTATGCCCCAATCAATTCGTTAGGCCTACGTGCATGGGACGAGCGCTTTAGGAGATGAAGCTCACCGGGCAGTAGATAAAAGTTGGTGATACTCTTCGCTTATGTTAAGGACGCCTGTCATCATGACGTCATGATTGTGGTCCTCGATATGGAACTTAGCTGCAGTCTATGTAGGCCTATGCTCGTCTCTTCAGCATAACGTAGTCATTCTATAGCGAATCAAACGCTTCACAGTCAACACTAAGCAGTTCAGTGTGTTTCTCTTGATACGAGGGCTAAAACAAGTTCAAAAGGTTCCTGGCAAGTTTCTGTTAGCTACATAGGGCTCTACTGCATAGCGATTGCATCATCATTATCGTTGTCGTCATCATCATCATCATCGTCTTCCCATTGTGGTCCTGGGGCGACTTGATCGTGTATTTCGCTCCGCTGCTCGCCTTGTTGGGCGGCTTCCTAAATTTGCTCCTGTCTCTGCATATATGCGTGATGTGCTGCACTGGCTGCCAGTGTCCCAGCGGATCTCATACCGCATTGCTGCTGTAGTCTCACGCTGTGTCATTGGTTGTGTTCCGTCATACTTGCGTGATCTTTGCTGTCCAGTCTCTGACGTTGCAGCGCGTCGTGTACTTCACTCTTCGGCTAGGGGTGAACTTCTGGTCCCGCGGGCTCGCTTAGTTATTAAGCAGTGCCGTGCTTTCTCGGTCGTGGGGCCTACTGTCTGGAATGACCTTCCGGTTGCGCTTCGCTCTTTACTTGTGGCCCATCCGGCTGGGTTCTACAAGTCTCTCAAGTCTTTTTTCTTTGCTCGTGGTTGGGCTGGGAGCGCCTCTGAGTAGTTTCTTGAAGGGGCGCTATATAAATGCTATGAATGAATGAATGAATGAATGAATGAATCGTTGTCGTCCACCACCACCAACAACAGTCTTTTCCCGCAAATATCCAAATATCCTGGTAGTAAATTGGTGAATCTTTCTGATCTGATGAACATTTTTAACTGTTTCGTCCATTTTAACCGTCCATGAAATGCAATACACGGCCGCATAAAGGCAAGTGCCGATCTGGGTGCTGTGATTATCTTCCAATGGCCCCTCCCCCATTGTGAGAACCTATCGGTCTACCGTGCACATATTTTGTTACAGCGGCCCAGACGCAGATTAAGGCATGTTCAACATAATTTTTATGTCCTAAAAATTAACAAAAGTCCATGTAACAAAGCTATCGTCCTTACAGCAAGTCAGCATCATGTTTATGAACAAAGCTAATGACGTAACAACAAACATATTGTTTGTACAACAATATTATATACGGTACGACTATTTGCCATTATTCTAACAACGTAACATTATAATACATAGGCAATATTAGGCATACCTAGCTAATGACGTAACAAACGAGATGAAGATCGAGATGTCGTCATAACACAACAAAGACATTATATTATCCAAGCAGCAGCGAAGTTTGTGACGCAACAAAGTTGCAAAATTGGAAAACAAGGAGAAGCCATCACAATACGATTTCGTCAGAACAAAACAAGTTGATAATAACGTTGCATCAACAATCGATTCTTCATGTCCAATAAAATTAGTGACGTAATAACAGTGTTTTTAGAACAAAGATAATATAATATTATGTTGTCACAATAAAAGGCTCATCTCCATCATCAGTACAAGAACATTCTTTACAAGAACATTCTTTACAAGAACATTCTTTGCAAGAACATTCTTTACAAGAACATTCTTTGCAAGAACATTCTTTACAAGAACATTCTTTGCAAGAACATTCTTTACAAGAACATTCTTTGCAAGAACATTCTTTACAAGAACATTCTTTACAAGAACATTCTTTACAAGAACATTCTTTACAAGAACATTCTTTGCAAGAACATTCTTTACAAGAACATTCTTTGCAAGAACATTCTTTACAAGAACATTCTTTGCAAGAACATTCTTTACAAGAACATTCTTTGCAAGAACATTCTTTACAAGAACATTCTTTGCAAGAACATTCTTTACAAGAACATTCTTTACAAGAACATTCTTTACAAGAACATTCTTTACAAGAACATTCTTTACAAGAACGTTCTTTACAAGAACATTCTTTACAAGAACATTCTTTGCAAGAACATTCTTTACAAGAACATTCTTTACAAGAACTCTTCTAAAACAGACATCTAGAAAATAATCATTCTCTTCGAGCATTCACAGGTTCATCACTCAAGCACTGGCACGAGTTTCTTTCTATCTACAGCTGTAGATATTTCATCATAAAGTTGGGCATGGAGACCAGCGTCAACGCTTGCAGCACAAACTCCAATGGACAAAACACTCTTGAAACAAAAATGTCAATATAGATGCATTGTATTGCATCGTATTTAAACATTTATATAGCGCCTCGACTGAATGACAATTCAGAGGCACATTCAGCATGGAAACTCTATGGAAAAGAAATTCGTGTATAGAATGAGACAGATGATGAAAAAATGAGCCATTGGTTTAGTCCGCAATGAGAAAGGAAGGTCAATCCAAATGGAAGGACCAACTACAGCAAACGCTCGCTATTGGGCAAGAGCAGTCCTATAGTCTGGAGAACAAAAAGATCAAGACGATCTGCAGAACGCATTGAGCAATTTATGAAGATGCTTTGAATATAATTTGATCTATGCATTTCGGGTTGTGCTTTGAAGACCAGAAAGAGATGATCTTGTGTTGGATGCGTGAAGTGATGAGTAGCCAGTGCAAGACTTCAAGCTTATACACAATTACACATGTATATTGTATAGTAAAACAAATGCTAGACAAGTGCTTCAGTGTTGGAATCGTCTCTTGTGCTTGCGCAGATCGGCCGCACGTGTCGTGGTGACACCGCACACGTCGCACTGGAAAGGCGGCCGGTGCTTTATCAAGTGCGATCGAAACTGCCTCGCAAACCCAAACGTCTCTCCGCACACATTGCACGAATAGCGCTTGTCAGTGTGATGCTTGGAATGCATCTTCAGTATGAACATTGTTCGGTACTTCTTCCCGCACACCCCACACTCAAACGACCCCTGCTGGGCGTGGGCCTTCAAGTGCGTCTTCAAGCAGAAAGCGTCGGCAAACACCTTCGGACAGTCCATGCAGAGGTAGGGTTTCTCCACGGCGTGCTGCCCAAGGTGGTACCGATAACCCTCTTTCGTTCGGAACTTACGACCGCATTCGTCGCATACGTGCAAGTGTTCGTCGCTGCTACGATGTCTCAACTCGTGTCGAGCGAGATTAGATGCTCGGTTGAATTGGAATCCGCACACCCAGCAGATGTGCTCCTTGAACGCGTGGTTGTTCGTCCGCTGTGCAAGGTCGTGAACTCGCTTGTGGTATCGCCACGCGATCCTGTCCGCAAATCGCTTGCCGCACGTGCTGCAAAGGTACGTGAGGTCGCTGGTGTGTCGCGCCATGTGCGATTTCAGGTAGGCGTTGGTCGTGAATGCCTTTCCGCATTCGTTGCAGACGAACGGCTTCTCGCCGGTGTGGATGATCATGTGGCGGTGGAGACGGTATTTGACTGCGAAGCGCCGGCCGCAAACTGTACAACTGAAGGGCTCTTTATCTGCGACGTTCGACTTATGTTCCGATACATCAGAGGGTTTTGGAGTTGCTCCATCACAACCTTCGCTTTTAACTCTCTTTGAAATTGCATGAGTCCTTTTGTGAAGACTGAATAATTTCTTTGTTTTAAATTTCCTATTACAGTGTTTACAGCTATATGATGATTTTGCTGAACTTGCCCTCCGGCTTGATTTTCGTCTTGAAATATCAACATCTGGTAAGGAAATGATCGTCACTGAATCACCGTCTTTGGTCGGTTGAGAAGTTGGAAATGACTCGGCACACGTAGCACAGGTGTAGCTGTCTTTGCTGGAAGCTTTTAACTTTCCACCACACTGCTTGCAAAATATGTGGTTTTTGTTGCAATCCAGAATGTAATTTGATCTCTCTAAAAGGGAAATGCTATCATCTTCTAAGGTCCTTTCTCTCTCATTTTTACCATTTTCTTGGCAACATGCATTGCCAAGTTTACTTCCATCTTCACGCAAGTCTAAAATGCTGCTGATATCACTAGTTCCTGATTCTTCATGGACAGAGTCATCAGAATTGACTTTTTTAAAAGATTTCTTGCAATGCTGTTTCATTCGTTTGTCATGTCTTGTTCGTTTTCTCGATATTGTTCCTGAAGATAAATTTGCAATTTCATCCGACAGATTCCGTTCATAGTCCTGAATCTTGAAGTCGATTTCCTGGAGCGTGATTTCATCGACAAGATGCTGCAGATCATCGCTCTTTGTATCTAATTCCGCGAAATAAAGAGTCCCTGATTCGCATTCGTTCTTTACTAAGACGGGAGAACTTCTACAAGACATCATCACACTCTGACCAACACTATCTGCAACTACATACTCCAATGCAACATCAGAGTCATCGGCAAAAGAATCGCTTTTAACAATCGATGGTTCGGACTTGATGTTTGTCCTGCTAAGATCGTTCTTTGCTTCTGAATGCTTCAGTAGGTGTTTCAAGAAAACAGGCAACGTGGAAAACACTTTCTCGCAGTATTTACAAACATGATCAACGGTGTCTGGATTTATCTGCATCCCTGCAAACTGCATGTAACCGAGTTCTACCAAACTCTGTTCGAGACATTCTGAGGAATTTTTTAAGTTATTTATAGACGTGTTTACATGCGATTCTTTTTCAGTCAAACTGTCAGAGCTGTTCACGTTCATGTCATTGAGAGGAGCACGGTGATAAGCATGATCTTGATGCTCGTTCACAAACAAAGAATCCTGGCTCGTTTGTTGAAGGTTAAGCTCACTTGAATGTTCCCTGCTGTGATGTCTCACAAGGTCTTCAACCGACGACAGTTCAATGTTGCACTGGAGACAGAAATACTGGCCGGACAGTTTGTGACTTTCCTTCATGTGTTTGCTGCGAGCAACCCCGCTGGAAAATTCCTTCGAGCACCTGGTACAAGCGTACGTATTCTTCACGACGACAGGCGTTGCTGGTTTTCGTAGAAATTCCTGACTTCCTTGGTGACTTCGTTCGTGACGGCAACGTGTTCCCGATGTCTTGAACGTCTTGTCACAGATCCTACATTTGTACGGTCGCTCGCCAGTGTGCGTTCTCAAGTGCTCTCGTAAGTTCTGCTCGCTGCGGAAACCCTTCATACACTCGCTGCAAGTGTATAGTTTGTCGCTGGCAGATAACATGATGATGTTGAGGATTAACTGGTTCCTGCTCTGGTGACCACTGAAAGAAGATAAGTGCCGCAAGTCAAATGATTTTAACAAGAAGAATTCATTTATTTTCTAATATATAACCATACATTTCACAAAAATGCAAGCTGCTGCATGCTAAATGTACAATGTATTGCAGGATGTATGTTTTGCTAGTAGTTAAAATTGATGTTAATTAAGATTGTTGCATATTAACTTACAATACATGTACAACGCAATGTGTTTGCAGGTGTCTCATTAAAGAAAATTATTATTATTATTATTATTATTATTATTATTATTATTATTATTATTATTATTATTATAATGTAACGTTTCCAGTCAATTCCGGATTAAGAACTTAATCTGCTCATGAAGTTTATACTGTGACTGTCTTGCTTTCCACTATGCATCATTTTTTTTCTATATTTCGATTTACCACGTGGGACTTTTTCTGTTTCACTAGCTACATCTCTCTCTCACTTCTTAAAACCTACTTTTTCTCCGGCATTCGAATCGTGTTTACAAATTTACAGAGTGCCTCACGCAGCACAGGCTATTCAGAGGCTCTTTCAGCACAGAAGTCCCTGGGGAAAAGAAACGTTGTCAAATAGTGGAAGATGCGAGGAATAATAATATTACTACAATTAATTCCCCTATGGAGTTTCTTAGTATAGTCAAAAATTGGTCAGCTCGGTTAAATGTTTTAAATGCAGAGCGCAATCGATGTGGTCTCGAGTTATATAATGGATGGGTCACGGTCCATTATAAACACGCCGAGCAAAGCTCGGATTCTCCGAGGTCTCGGAAATTCTGAACGAATGATTTCTTTTAATCTCAGCAAACACGGATCGTATAAATTTACCGAAACTCCACAATTTATCTGTTAAGTCACAATTCGTTCATGTCACAATTTATCGTCAATTTATTTTACTGCTTCGATGGAAAAATAAAATTTTAATATAACTCAACATAAACTATAATATAGATATATTCAGAAACTAACAGAGAGCAACAGAATGTTGAATTATGGGATTCGCGGGTTATCGACGAGCAAAATCAAGAGCATAATCAGTGATTATTAATCATAGACTCCTAATATAGGCTACAGTTAAAAAATTATTAAGTAAGAATATTCTTTATCAGACAATCAGCAGGCGCAAATTAGTTTCCAGAAAAAGTGACTAATAGAAACGATTAGGTTGGATGGCGTTTGGAATTAATTCAGATGGCATTGGAATTGAAGCCTTTGGTGCAATAACCAGGTAAGTGCAATTCCATAGTTTTCGGCAAATAGAGTTTTAATGTTTTTTGCTCTTCAGAAGCTCGCCGTTTCGTCCAGGAAATAGATAAAGAGAAAATTTAAAAAGTTTAAAGTGCATCTAATCGTATTTGATCAGAAACAAAAATATTTATAGGCCGGCAGTTACTAATTAGTATTTTATGCGCAAATGAATAACAAACCTGGTTATTGCACCGAAACTTCCCTGTAGTTCTGGAACTTGTTTGGATGCAAGAATCACATATGTGAACAAACCTTGTTATTGCACGGAAATTATAAGCAACTTTCGTGTAGTTCAGGAGACTTTTTACATGTAAGAATCGGATAAGTGAACAAACCTTGTTATTGCATGGAAATGATAAACATTAGAGAACTGGGCCAGAAGAGGGCAACGGAAGAAACACTGATTTTAGAGAGAAAAACAAATCATCATTCAAATCAAATCAATCAATCAAATCAAATCAAAAATCAGTTTATTCTGAGAAAAGAAAAACAAACAAACAAAGAACCAAGGCATTGAAAATCAAGAAGGTGAGGATAAATATAAAAACAGTAAAAGAAAACGCAGAAAATACATCTGAAGAAATGAATGTGGCATAAAATCACACATAGCTCAAAAACCTTCGGCAACAGGCCAAACAAAACATAAGTCAATAATGACAACCTGAAACGTTCAGAAATTGAAACACTTAAACAATAAAGTAGAAATAATATTGCATCATCCCTACTCTTACGAAACACAGTGACTTAATTGTCTTATGCATGATCAACATCATCGTGTCCGTCGTTACGAAGTTCGTGAAACTTAGTGAAATCCTATTATATCGCAAACGCGAAGTGTCATAATTCTAGCCAACTGCAGCAAAAAATTAATAAAAAGAATACAGTTTGTAAAATATGCATACCGCAACGAGTGTTACATTATTCGTTTGATTGTTTATTTTCTGCTTGGAGTAAAATAACGACACGCTTAAATATGACATTTTAAAAGGCGTTTAATTGCGACACGCTACCACATCAGTGACATCACATAATATATTATATTACAGACACATTAAGCAGACATTAAAGTTACGAAATCTGTGTCATCACTCAAAGTAAGTATATATTTAATGGGATAGGCCCCGTTAGAATACTGCTAATTCGGGAAAATGGCCCAAAACGTATCCATCTAGTGGCTGAATATTGTTATGACACCATGTATACTTACCTCGTTATTGCATCCGATAACGTATTTTACTGGCTTATGGTTGCGTGCAAGAACCAGGTTTGTTCACTTACTGCTTGAAAATCGCAACCGAGAGACTACAATTTTTTGTGCAATAACCGGGTTTGTTGACTTATCTCATTTATGCACGAAATTATGGCACAGGAATGCTATAATTCTTAAAGCAGTATGTTGAGTTGTCTGGTTATTGTCCTAACTACTCACTTAATTTTGCAGCTACCAGCTTGAAATTTACACCATAGATGCGCCTCTATGTCAGGAGCATTTTAAGCCAACTTTCACGATTTTCAGGTAAGTCGACTTACCTGGTTATTGCACCAAGGGCTTCAATTGACAAGCAGAGCAGATCAACCTAAAGCTATAGGATGTGTTGAGAACTTGGTAGATTTCCTATTGTGCCTTAAAGGCAGTAGGCTTACCTGGCAGGGCAAGTTGAAGCCTGAAGGGGAAGGGGATTGCAAAGAGATAATGGTGAGTGAAAGAAAGAATAAGCAGATAAGCTTAACAAAGATTGTGTGTGTGCGTGTGCGCGCGCGCGCGTTCAGCGTGAGAATTGCCAGTGGGGCTGGGGTTTCATCCCCTCAGTCTTTCTTAGAGTCCTATTGTAAAGTCTGTTTTTCGCACAGAAATTCCAATTGGATTAAATTGTATTCCAAAACCACAGTTGATTTTCCAAAATTCTCACATTAGGCCTAGTGCATGTATATATATATATATATATATATATATATATATATATTCGTTTAATCAAAAATCAGGTTGACAAGCCGCAACACAGTTACAAGGTGAACAGAAAAATAGTTATATATGAAAAATAAAAATAAAATAAAATGTTTGTACATTGTTCAAGAGTTGCATTATTTATTAATTTTAAACTAACGTGTGATCGCTCGTAATGCGAGGTCCATGCCAGCTATATCCTATTCCATTTCAACACCACTCCCGACAATTCTCACTCTGGACTCTTGTCGGTTTGCTAGCAGAGGTCGGGGTTCATCTACAGGCCTAGTGATAATTATAGGCCTAAAAGGGTTGGTCATTCAATGGCATACACCAGTAACACCACTAAAACGTGAAGCAACGCTTTAAAAACTAATGTCCATTGCCTGCATGGTAAAGTACATTCTTCTAAACTAACCTAAAGTGCATGTACCAGAATTTCTGGTTCAAGAAGTCTGGTTCTCACCTTCAAGTTTGTTGTTTTTAACTAGAGTGTACTTTGACCTCAAGTGACCCGATAGCTCATTATTATTCATCAGTTCTTTGTTTATTATTCATTAGGGACACTGAAGGGTGTGCAACGAGGCCAGCAACGGAAATGATAATTGATAATTATAATACTAATTATTGGAATAATTTATCGACAGATGATCTATTTTATGCGTAGATTTGTAACATAAATGCAAACTGATGACTTTTATCAATTGACGACAGGAATCTCATCGAAAAACGCCGACATAATCGTTTACATGTATCGCGTGTTGGAATGGCTAGCCTCGGGTGCGATCGTTTTCGGAGGAGTTGTGCCTTATGTGCCGCAATATCTGGATATCAGGAGAACGAGAAACGCCGAAGGGTTCTCCACTTTCGTCTGCCTTACTCTGCTGATCGCTAACACTCTTAGGATATTGTTCTGGTGAGTTTTGTTTTGTTCCTGCGCTTTCATACTGACACATTTATTGTGCGCATTTTATTAGGAGTGTAGGACATTTCCCCCCCTGGACATTTCCCCCCCCCCGGACAATTCCCCCCCGGACATTTCCCCCCCTGGACGTTTCCCCCCCCCCCCCCGATTTCGACTAGGACATTTCCCCCCCGGACATTTCCCCCCCCCTAAGTCAATCCAGCTTCTATTTCAGATCTAAAAATACCTTCATCCAGCTTCTATTTAACTTGCGTTTTTTCATCAATAAAGCGTCTATTTAAGATCAAAAAATACCTTCATCCAGCTTCTATTTAACTTGCGTTTTTTCATCAATAAAGCGTCTATTTAACATCAAAAAATACCTTCATCCAGCTTCTATTTAACTTGCATTTTTTCATCAATCCAGCTTCTATTTCAGATCTAAAAATACCTTCATCCAGCTTCTATTTAACTTGCGTTTTTTCATCAATAAAGCGTCTATTTAACATCAAAAAATACCTTCATCCAGCTTCTATTTAACTTGCATTTTTTCATCAATCCAGCTTCTATTTCAGATCTAAAAATACCTTCATCCAGCTTCTATTTAACTTGGGTTTTTTCATCAATAAAGCGTCTATTTAACATCAAAAAATACCTTCATCCAGCTTCTATTTAACTTGTATTTTTTCATAAATCCAGCTTCTATTTCAGATCTAAAAATACCTTCATCCAGCTTCTATTTAGCTAGCATTTTTCATTAATCCAGCTTCTATTTCAGATCTAAAAATACCTTCATCCAGCTTATATTTCACTTGCATTTTTTCATCAATCCACCTTCTATTTCACATGTAAAAGGTCTTCATCCAGCTTCCATTTCTCAAGCGCTTTTTCATATGTTGAAGACCATAAAAACAATGGTTTTCGCATACGGGGGGGAAATGTCCTAGGGTAGGGGGGGAAACGTCCGGGGGGGGGAAATGTCCGGGGGGGAAATGTCCGGGGGGGAAATGTCCAGGGGGGGAAATGTCCGTTCCCCTAAAATTATTAGCGACATGCGGACGCACCTAATTGCGTAACATAATAACATTGGTCAAAATTTGTTACACCAACCATCCATTCGCTTGCTTACTCATTCAAATTATCTCTTTTCCTTTTCATGAGGACCATTTATATGTTTTTATTGCAAGAAAATTTCATATGTATAACTATAGATGATGAAGATGTTTAATTTCATAACTACGTACAGTTTCTTCTGTTACTTGTTAAACTTATTCCGCTTGTACCGCTTATTATCTTCCCTTTAAGACGCCCGTTGCATTTATGGCATGGCCGTGTAACGGTGCTGTATAAATTGTCGTAATTATTATTATTATTAAACTGCATTTTGTTATATCAGATTTTTATTTAACAGTATCCCACTAGGAGCACGAATTTTATTTATGCTTCGTGCTGTAGCAGAAGTCGATTGAATGCAGTTGATTGATGTTGTCAGGTTTGGACATCCGTTTGAGTTGCCGCTTCTCGTGCAGAGCCTCGTTATGACCCTGGCTATGCTTGCGATGGTACAGCTCTGTACCGAAGTGAGACAGGATAATGAAATCGTCCGCTCCAAACAGCGATACCTCACGGGTGAGGTTAAATGCATTTATATACAGCCGAATTCATAACAATGGCCTGGGACAAGTGTATATTAGGGCAGTGCAGTACGATACAAGACAATGCAAACTGATACAATATATGATACCATTCAATGCAGTACAAAACAATACAATATGATACACTACGATGTATACATGTATTACAAAATGATGCAATACAATATAAAACAGTGCAAGACGATACGTCGATACAGTACGATACGATAAAAATCGATGCAATTTGATGCAATACAATGTGTGTTTTTTAATTGTATTTGATAGGCAATACATGCAATTGTATTTGATATTGTCAACCTCTTCCATAGTTTGATCATGTAGTACCGGACTTGATGACACAATGCAATTTGTGAGCAAAGGACTTTTCTTAAGGCCTCGTAATATTATAATGGGTGTGGATCCACCCTTTCGTCTCTGGACCAGGCTTCGTTTCTGGTTCCCTGCTCACGGACTGCTATCCGATAGCACCGTTCAGTCTCGGTCGCTGGTCCTACAACTTGGAATGGCTTCCCTGTTACACTTGTTGCCCAGGGAGTCACTCCGTTCTCTTCCTTAAGAATCTCACAACTGTCCTATTTAGCCGTGGTTGGGCAGGGAGCGCTTCTGTATAGCCTACCTTGAAGAGGCGTCATATAAAACTTCCTGAATAAATGAGATTATAATTTATAACATATTTTGTGCACTGGGAGCGCTTCTGAATGGTTCACTCTACTAGAGGCGCTTTATAAATGTTCAAATGCAATAGAATATGCCCTTAGCCCTGTTCCCACTAGTATTCTAACTGTATGTTTGGCTGCTTCTTCAGATTTCGATCTCAGTTACTTCTGGCAGTGGACGGACTTCCTCAGCTACATCCAATTCCTCATCCTCTTCACGCTGACAGCCGCTGGTATCACTTACGTCTTCTCCAGCTCCTACGTCTTCGTCGAGACGCTCGGTCTTTGCGCTGTGCTGTCGGAGGCAATGCTCGGCGTTCCGCAATTCTACCGAAACTTTCAGAAGCGATCGACTGAAGGAATGAGGTGAATGAGGGCGGAATTAAGGCTGGTGTGAAACCGGTGCTGTGATTAAGCTTACCCTCCAGTGGTCCACCTTTGACAAGCCACTCGTCCAACATGCACATAACTTTGTCTTTGAATGTACATGTTCCATTATTTATCCCCAATGAAGCAGTTCAAGGGTATACGATAGAGTTCTCCCGTCGCCTGACGATAGAATGTGATAATTCTGATCATCTGATGATTCCTGTCTTTCAATGTGCATGCTTACTGTATAATGTCGTTTGAAACTCAGAGTACGATCTGCAAAGTTCTGTGAATTGAAGTTGATTATATTTACAACTGCAGGTCTCTCAAAACTGTGACTGTGGGTGTTGCAGCATCTGTATCACCAATTTAAGTGCGGACCTGAATGAGCTCATGCTTTGCCCTTAGCTGTCGGGTGGCAGGTTGGAAATTTAATGATTTTGCAATGATCTGGAAAAGTACTATGTTTGTCAACTTTTAGCAGAGTTGTCAAACCTATTTTGATGGAGGTCCAGTGACAATATGTTCCAGTGAGTAACAGACCAGGACCGTGCCAATGACACCTGAGAGAAATTGGGTAAGGATCTGTGAGGGGCTGAGTGATTCATTCCCCAGAAAATGGGGCGGAGATCTTAAGGGGCTCAGTAAACCAGTCCCCAACAAAAAAATAGGTAGAGTATATTTAACTGACACGAATTGAATTGGTTTGCTGTGCATGTAGCTCGATGCCATAGCTTGTCTTTTTATTTATTTAAATGGAACCTGAGACCATTCATATCTATTTGGCTTGATCCTCATCATAACACATTTAGTTGTTTTACTTTATATGAAATGACTTAATGACATAAATTTGAAGTCTAATAATATTGGTTCTGTTTTGATATTTCAGTGTCCCCATGGTTCTGCTTTGGACGGCCGGCGATGTTTTCAAGACCATCTACTTCGTCGTACGAAACGCACCAATGCAGTTCTGGTTGTGTGGAATGCTGCAGATATCGCTCGACATAGCCATCCTATTCCAAGTTCTCTTCTACCGCCGCTAGCAGGAAGACCACCTTTTTGAGAGGTTCTTCCTGGTTTTGTGCGACCTTCTTAAGAAATTCCTGATTTTATTGTATTTTAGTCCAACCGCTCATTTTTTACTGGTTTTTAATCAAGCTTAGAAGTTAGATAGCTGGCTACGCTTTGTAAAGGCAGAGTCCTTAGATGCACCGAGTTTTGGGTCATGCGTGATATAGTGTGCTTGAACCTGGTTTTTATGTGGGTCCTTTTTAAGTCATCCAAGCACTGTGGAATGTAAATTGCCTGCTTGCTGGAATTTGAAGTGTTGCATGAGATAGTTTGATGATGCTGTACATAATCACCAGAAGTGCATGTGTTTAGCTGCGTGTGCTTGGGCTTAGTTCTGTGGGTAAAGGAGCCGGTTGGGTAGAGCCTACTCCCCTGGGACAGCTACCCTGTAGCAACTTTGGACTGTCAGGTTCTTCACTCACAATTGTTTGGCACTACTGTATAGTATGCTAAGTAAACACAGGGACGTAACCAGAAGTGTCTGCAGACAGATGGGTTTTATACCTTTGTTTCGAAATTTACATTGAAATTCCTCTTTGAGTGTTGTCTTCAATTGGGGGACAATTTTAATTAGAGAACATGGTCCGGAATATAGATGAAATAAATGTCTCTGTTGCAGAATGAAAGCAATGTAATTATATGTCATGGGCGTATTTAGTATTTAAGGGTTCATGGGGTTCAAAACCCTCAATAAATAGTTTTAAAAATTTCAAACTAATTTTGAGTGTTTTGCAACCATGTCTATTTGAAACCCCTCTGTGATCGAAACCCACACTGATATTTTTTCTTTGCTACACCCCGATATATGTGTAGTATGCATGTGTGCTTCCACTAAATGCAAAACTTGAATATAGCGTGACCTGATTACAACTTGGTTTTGATCCACCATTGTTGATGACTTGTGCATTGGACATTAGCACAATAGTAATTACTAATTAATCATAATAATGTGGTGTTGGTTGGTAAGTCTAAATTATTTCTTTGTGGTGTTCGTTTAGCATGTAAATGTTTTATGGGTCTCTACTGGGTGACTTTGAACCTTGAGTTGCCGGGGATTTGGGGGAAATTGTTTCGTTAGTGCTGGAAATTTTTTGACAAGGGAAGTTGTTATTTTTATTGAAGATGGTGGACTGGATGAAATTGCACGTAGAAGTCAAATATTTTCTTTGTGGTCTAGAGAAATTATTTTGTTGTGTGGTAAATTTTGTTTGTGATACAATATAAAAGTGGTTTTATTTTTTAACTGTTGTTTTCATCGTTGTCCTTAAGTAACAAACTGGTAGAATTATTTCACAGTGCAACTGTATTTTGATATAATTATAATACAATACAACTCAATGTCAATATACAATACAAATACTTTGATTGCAACACAACAGTATTGTGTTATTACTCGCTGCTCTCCATCCATATATTATTACGTACGCAAAAAAACTAATTCTTACGTACAAATGAGCTTCTCTACAACTCCACTTACAAAAGGTAATTAGCTAATGTCATTTGAAAACATTTATTTCACCATCTAACTATTATTTCTTTTGTTAAACATCGTAGATAAAATTTGTTAACTCTTATGTACTTGCATCTGAACAGAATTTAATTCGAATTTAATCAAATGCCACCCAACTAGAATAACATTTGTGGACGTCATAATTAGACATTTATTTTGCGTATATACATTTTGTCAAAACCCCCCTGTTGTATGTACACAAATCGCCTAAATCCAGTGACACATCCAATCCATCCATGGATGCGTACGTAATATACGAGTTTAAAGGAGGCTCTTATGTCTCCTATATATCTAGCCTCCCCTTCTCATCCAGGTTTTCCCACCATCCGCGAACATGCCACAGTTACAAAATCTCAATAATTGGCTTTTACAGTTAACTGCTCTTAGCCTGATGACTGACTAAGCAGGAATCAATTTATATGTAACCTTGCGAAGGTTAAAACTGTTTGTAAAAAACCAACAAACAAAGAATAAAAATTGCACACTCAACGTAGATTCTTTAATAAACGACGACAAACACAATTGTTAGCAATAAGGAACTCGTAGAAGTTCCAGAAAATCTTATAGGTCTATGCTGCATTCAAAATATATGCAAACTCCACCATCAACATTCTGAACACCAGAGGAGGCGGAAAACCACGGTTCTAAAGTGGTACATGTTAAAATTCTTTGACAAAAAATTCAATGCTCCCAAAATTTCAAACTTCTAACTAGACATAATCAGTCCAGGAATTTTCTTTTAAAGGACTTTTTTTCAACACCTTTCTAAAAGCATCCTTTGAAATAATTTCTTTTTGTCCATCTCAGTCAAATAAACCTATACGAGAAAATAACCGTACGCTACACAAAATTCTGCGAGAGTATGGTAGTTTAAAGCTGATTTATCGGCTCTTTTGGAGTGCACCCTTAAGAGTTCCACCACTTCTGACCTAAGCAAAGCACAACAATAATCTTACACATTCGTCTATTGATGGTTTAATTATTAATATGAGACCAGTTAATTCAATCATTCTTCCGAACTGTTCCTAGACTTAACAACAGCAACAACAAACATAATATCACTAATTAATCCTAGTCTAGGAAATAGTTAATGAGATATTCATGAAATAAAGCAGTCTGCAAAAGCCCATATAAAAGACAGCGACACCAGACTTTGCTAAAGCGCATAACAGTGTTTAAGAAAACCGACTAGCTACTGATTTACTCCTACACGAGTCATAATTTACGTTGATGGCAATAAGCAATGTCATGTATTGACAATAATAGGCATTGAAAAAGAGTACAGCATTTTAACTGAATAATTACAATGACTTTCCATTGCCACGTACTGTAGCACCATAACCTAGTCACAATAGGCAACCCTGGCTATGAAGTGTTAGCAACTTATTGTTCTCAGTCTCTGCACATAGGAGCAGATTTGTATTGAAATTAAACTGAATACACAGGAATCTGCTGTCTGTGCTCTACAAGTGTGCGTGTGCCCACCAATGGGTCGTTGCAGTTTCTGTGTACTGTTTCACTTGCTGATGAAATTCCTGTTCATGCTGCCATATAAGAAAGATTGGAATTGAGAGGATGCCAAGTCAGTTTGCTCTTGACATGGTAGTACATTAAATTTCCAATGAAAAATATTAAATTTTCAGCAATATATTAAATTTCCAATGACATATAAAATTTTCACAAAAATATATAAATTTCCATTGTTGAATTAAATTTCCATTTATAAATATTACATTTCCAGTGTCACATTAAATTTCCAAGCGCAAATAATAAAATTTTCAATTAAAACCATTAAATGTTCAATTATGTTTACTGTCAGAATGCTGTACATGTACTGACTCAATAACAACTGGATTCTGTTTGATTATCTATCTTAGATGTTTAGTTTATTTAGGGCACATACATATATATTACGTACGCAAAAAATCGTATTTTCAACCCCTCCCCCGCGTTGCAACTCATACATTTTTTGGACTCCCCATTCGTACATACAAATAAGCTTCTCTACCTCCCCCGTCACAAATGTTAATTAGCTGAGATCATCATAAAACATTAATTTTATTTTACCATAGGCTGCTATTAATTTTTTTAAACATCATAATTGCCAGCTCTAAAATTTGTTAACTGTTACGGTTTATCGTTTTAGATATGAAAAGAATTTAATTACGTAATGTAATCAAAAGCCATCAGACAACTACAGGATAAATATAGTTTAATGTGGACGTCATAATTAGACATTTTATTTTGAATACGTACATTTTGTCGACGCCCTCCCCCACCCACCCATATGCAAATCGACTAAATCCGGTGACCCCCTGCGTACGTAATATGTGGACAGACCCCTAGCATACAATCGGTGTACTCACTACAGATTTGGTTGGGTACAGACCAAACAGACAACAATTTTCTGCCGTTGGAGAGACCCAACCTATCAATTGAATCTAATCCGAAAAGCAGTTGCTTCTAAGCAAACAACATTTCCAAAAATCACAGTTAAGCGGTCAAGTTCGAAAAAGAATGGTTTTCATAATATTATACACTTATTAAAGTTGTATGCAGAGTCCCTAGATAAAAGAACATGCAGAGCTGAAGGAAGGCTATTCTACTTGGTTGGCCCAACCACGGAAAAGACACCATGTTGCATTTCTTCAATTATATGCAAATGGAACAATAAGTTCACAACTTGAGTCGCAGAACAACGATTTTTGCGACCAGCCAAACTCGCGGTGGGACAGCAAAACTCTCGCAAGTTGGCAGGGGCAGGCGCACCCTATATTGACTAACCCTGACCCCTATTGCGGCCAAACAACACCTTAGGGGTCACATTATTCTGCCAAAACCGATGTATACAGAACACAGATACAGAATACAAAGCATTTTACAGTATGCATCATAATAGAAAAGAATGTTAAAAACTCACCAGGTTCTAGGAACTTTCTTACAAATTATTACTATTATTATTATTATGCATAAATTCTTAAGTGCGAACGATTATTAATATTACGCGTTTATGAAGCACCAATATCTAATTAATGATGAATTATCAATTGATGGCACTGCTGAGCAACTGAGTGAAGGACATTGAGTCTCAAGGTCATCCCTGCACAGAAAACCATATCAAGAAAAGGCTCAGGACAAGGATGGAACCCAAACCCTGTGTGTAAGTTCTCCAACTGATCAACCACCCTTTCTTGTTTAATTTTTAGACAACACTCCTATTCTGAGTGTCTTTAATATTTTCACACAAATGCACTACACTAAATTTAATAAATGAAAAGTATTAAATTTCCGAAAAATATAAAATTTCCAATGAGAAACATTACATTTACAATTATAAATTTTAAATTTCCAATC
Source organism: Lumbricus terrestris (assembly GCA_949752735.1). Taxonomy (NCBI): domain Eukaryota; kingdom Metazoa; phylum Annelida; class Clitellata; order Crassiclitellata; family Lumbricidae; genus Lumbricus; species Lumbricus terrestris. The sequence continues at coordinate 1,721,657 of OX457043.1, read as the reverse complement.
ATAAATATTAAATTCCAATGAGGAATATTAAGTTTCCAATCATAAATATTAAATTCCAATGTCAAAATAAATTTCCATTGACGAATATTAAATTTTCAATGTAAAATAAAATTTCCAATTACAAATTCTATTAAATTTTCAATTACTTTGCACTCGCATTTCTATGGCATCACCAATTGCAACAAATCGAGAATGTTTTGCAAGAGTAAATTGCGAATTCTGACAATAAAATTGCATAATCTTGGCAACCACAAATCTGGTCAGCAAATTTAATAGCGTAAGCACGACTATGATAATATTACAAAGAAAGCAAGTTGCAACGATTACATCGAAAAAATAAACTGTATAAAAAGCCAACTAGCTACAGATATAATAGTCAATAACATAACCAGGGTTTACCCCATCTAAACAGAAATCGAAAAGTAAAAACTATCAGAACAGCTGATATAAATGAATGTATTTCTGTCAGCCAGATCAATAATGCGTGTGCCACACTACTCTCGTATTTCTACAGTCTTCATGTTTGAACAACTTCATTGGCTTACTCTAGCTGCAATGAGCATTAAATTCAAAATCCTCATCTAAAATATCTTTCCGGTGTAATACTTTCAGCCTCGTCGCCTCATCCACTTTGCCCTTCAAACAGATCGGATCTTATAGTTCCTCATACAGCTGCTATTGCTCAGTCCCATTCCTTTACCCTAACTGGTCCCTCTCTTTGGAATACGCTGTCCCCATCTATTCAATTGCAAATTCAAGAGGGTCATCTCCTCATTTTCTTTTCTCAAAACCTATTTCTTCTTTCGTGGCCTCGCGCACTAGGAGCACCTCTGAACGGTTCACCCTATTATAAAGGCGCTTTACAAATGTTTTAATACAATACAGTCAATATCATCACCAACGTAAACATAGAATCTTTTGGTCACCTAACAAGAAAGCTTTCAAGCTAAACTGACAGTTGATATTATCAGCACATTCGGTATCAGTGCATTTAGACATTAGAACTGACCAGACCTTAGTCAACTCTGCTAAACACATAATATGCATCTCCGCTTATAGTAACCGGTAAAATAGCTGTACTGCTACATAAACAAACAAGCACACTGCCAACAAGCATCACAGAAGCTTAGCATTGATGAACACTGAACAGCATTTGACTAAACATAAAGTACATCGATGACGCTTAAGCAGTTTCCGTTACAACAGAATACAACAACGGAAATTATGCAACCAACAGGTGGAGAAGAAAACATCAAAGTCCACTTCTGCAGACAAGATTAAAGCCAATTTCTGCAGAGAAGGTCGAAGCAGACTTCTCCAGAGAAGATTGAAACCGACTTCTCCAGAGAAGATTGAAACCGACTTCTGCACAGAAGATCAAAGCAGATTGCTGCAGATAAAACTCGTGTGATGCAAAAGACGAATGAAGCAGAAATGTTGTTCGGTGATAGACAAACGTACGTGTGTGCGTTTTACAATCGACAACAGCTCTTCGATTTCAAGACCAGATTAGACTTTTGGAGAATCACCCTCCGACGAATTCCACGTTGATGAAAGGATCATCCCATTCCAATTGACGACCAAAACGGAAATCCCTAAATCACTTTTCCGCTACGACGACCCGGTCGTCATTTACCGTTCGGAGGAGCGCTGTGTTCATCTTCATACACCACAGATCGCCGAAGCGTCTCGAAGATCTCCTTGAAAAGGCGCTTGTACTCCGGTGGACCGTTCTCGAAATGTCCCTCAATCGGATCCATCGGCGACGAAAGGTCAAGCGAGCGCCTGCAGAGTGCGTCCGGAATGCTTGAGAGATCTCTCGGGCGACGCACGACACTCCCCGGAGTGCTCCCACCAGCGCCGTTGTCAAGGTTATCCTGCGTTGCCATGTCGAGTTTCGTCGGCGTGCGTTGGCTCTTTGTCTCGATGAGGGCTTCGTAGCGGATGACGAGCTTCCGGTATTGCTCCTCAAGTTCGCCGAGCAGAGAGAAGCTCGGTTTGATCAGCTGCTCGTTTTCGCGCTCCTGGCAGATCCGGTCGGTGATGTCGGACGCGAGAATTGCGCTGCAGACCTCGAGACTCGGAGTCGTGTCGTCAGTCTCGAGTCCGATCAAGTGCAGCGACTCGCGACTGCCGTACGCGCTTCCGCCGTTCTTCAACCGGACCAACTGACCTCGCGGAATCTCGTTGAGGTCGTGTTCGATCATCTCGCTTTTGTCCGCGGAGACGAAAGGACGCTTCGTCGCGCCACACTCCAAGCAAGTCCCGTCCGGTTCGCGGCTTGCGACTCTCGTCTCCGTCGTCGCGACGACCTTGTTTGCGACGGCGACTCTCCTCGACTCGGCGAGACTTTTGATTCGTTCTTCGAGCGCGCGGTTCTCCTCGAGAACGTTCATCGTTTCCATTTCGGCCAACTTGCGCTTGTTCTGCTCGATGCTCAGCTGGACTTCGAGTCGCTTGACGCTCTCTCGCAGGCTCTGCATCTCGCTGGAAACCGGGTCTCGGAAGAAAGGACGTTTCGGCATTGAACTGCCGAAGGTTGAGGGAAAGCCGAGATAGTCGTAGCCGTTCTGGAAGCTGTTCTGTTCATTGTTGTCCATCTGGAGAAGACTCGGAACGCTGCGAATTCGCTTTTCACGCAGTCGATTGCGTTCGCGTTCTTCCTTCGTCGACGTCTCCTGCTGTTCTTGCAGATCTTCGCAGCGATCTTCCAGCTTCCGAACGGTTTCCGTTAAACTGAAAAGAAGTTCGCACGATGCTGGAAGTCAACTTATGGTGCTACAAAACTAAGCCAGTCAATATAAAAAAGGTGATTCCTGAAGACTGAGAGGCAGCCTACGGATAAGCAAAGCCTTTGGATAAGCAAAGCCTCTGGTGCATTTAAGCAAAGCCTATAATTTTTTGACTAATTTTGGACTAGCATAGGATTAACTTTGGACTAGTGTTGTACTAATTTTGGACTAGTGTTGTACTAATTTTGGACTAGTGTTGTACTAATTTTGGACTAGTGTTGTACTAATTTTGGACTAGTGTTGTACTAATTTTGGACTAGTGTTGTACTAATTTTGGACTAGTGTTGTACTAATTTTGGACTAGTGTTGTACTAATTTTGGACTAGTGTTGTACTAATTTTGGACTAGTGTTGTACTAATTTTGGACTAGTGTTGTACAAATTTTGGACTAGTGTTGTACTAATTTTGGACTAGTGTTGTACTAATTTTGGACTAGTGTTGTACTAATTTTGGACTAGTGTTGTACTAATTTTGGACTAGTGTTGTACTAATTTTGGACTAGTGTTGTACTAATTTTGGACTAGTGTTGTACTAATTTTGGACTAGTGTTGTACTAATTTTGGACTAGTGTTGTACTAATTTTGGACCAGTGTTGTAGTAATTTTGGACTAGTGTTGTACTAATTTCGCATTAACTATAGACTGACAGACAAATTTAGGATTAATTTTATACTGACATTGGACTAATGTTGGGTCATTTTTTTACTGCAGCTGGATTGATTTTGCAAAGAAATCTTCCAAACTGAAAGACGAGTGAATAGATGTTACCTCAGAATGCATTCCTTATCCGATCGCTTTTCCTTCATCAGTCGTTCGCTCAATTTCTCCAGTTCATGCGCATTATGATCGACGTCTTCGTACATCCGCATCCGTGACTCGTTGACATTCCGAAGAACTTCCAGTTGTCGCTGGAGCAGCTGGAAGGAATAGAGCGGCAACGGAGTTATATTGGAAAACAGACGTGTAAAAAAATGGGTAGAATACAGACTGGCACCCATAATTAATTTTGAACAATTACCAGAATGGTAGAATACAGACTGGTATCCAGGTTAATTCTGAACAACAGCCATAGGTGACTTTATGGTTCCACATGCACGCACATCGTTCAGACAGAATATGGTTTTTTCAAATGTGTGTCCCTCTGTTTGGAATAGCCTCAAATTTGCAATAACCTCCAAGTTGGAATAGCCTCAAATTTGCAATAACCTCCAAGTTGGAATAGCCTCAAATTTGCAATAACCTCCAAGTTGGAATAGCCTCAAATTTGCAATAACCTCCAAGTTGGAATAGCCTCAAATTTGCAATAACCTCCAAGTTGGAATAGCCTCAAATTTGCAATAACCTCCAAGTTGGAATAGCCTCAAATTTGCAATAACCTCCAAGTTGGAATAGCCTCAAATTTGAATTGCATTTTCCTCCGTCAGACTTGTCTAACTCTTTTTATAAACTACTCAAGACTTTCCTCTTTGGTTGTACCTGGCCAGGAGCACCTCTGAATAGTTATCTTGAAGGGGTGCTATATAAATTCCACAGACATACAGACAGACCACAGAACTCATCACTTGATAATAACTAAGAGCTGACAGTAGTGATGTAGCTTTTCCGGAAAAGTATTTTGACGGAAACTTTCCGGAAACTTTCCGGAAACTTTCCGAAGAACCAGAAAATACATTAAACTCAGAAAATATAAGAATTTCACTCTCATAAATTTTTCTTATAGTTTAAACTCCTTTTATTTACAGTACTTCTGTCGATGCAAACAATGTTGAACTTAAAAATTATTAATATGAGCAATAAACACTATTCATTAGCATTTCAGACTAGAGTAGCCTATAGAAAACTAGTTGCTTGCATGTATGCAGTCATCTCTGTTGCTGGAAATGTGTAAAAAACTGATATAAACATGAAGTAATACAGCATCAATTTCTGTTTCTGTCATATTTTCATAACTCACAAATATGAAGGTGACTGAATGATAAAAAATATTTTCTCTAAATTTACAGCAAAGTTTAATTGCATTTAATTCCTAAATGTACCGGTATTTTTGGGCTGTGTGAACAATTATCACTAACACTAGCAGTGCCATCTATTGAATAAACTATTACTTATAACCACCTAAGACTGCTTATAGTGATGGATATATTTAGTAACATTATATTGAAAGAAAATTTCGGACTCCTTAGAATTGAGTATGTATTTAATGATATTTCATTGGCGGAAAAATACGTCGGAAAGTTTCCGGAAAAATATGAAACTTTCTGGACAATTTTTCCACCTCACAACACTAACTTCTGATAGTGATTGATGTATTTAGTAACATTATATTGAAAGAAAATTTCGGACTCATTAGAATTGAGTATGTATTTAATAATATTTTATTGGTCAAAAAATATGTCGGAAAGTTTCCGGAAAGATTCGTCGGAAAGTTTCCGAAACTTTCCGGAAAGATATGAAACTTTCCGAGGAAAGTTTCCGCCTCACAACACTAGCTGACAGAGACCTTAAAATAACATGCATAACACAAAATGACATGGATGACCTAACTTGTGACATGGATGATACAAAACGACATGGATGACCTAAAATAAGATGTATGACACAAACTGACAGGGTTAACCAAAAACGACATAGACTGACAACATGAAGCTGCAGACTGGAAAATCATTCAACGAGAAATCAATTAAAAGAAAACAAAATCGAGGATATCTGATGTGTAGACGATCGGTAAACCTCACTCATCAAGACCAGTTTCACCTCTTGCCCCAACCACAGAAATTCAGATTGATAGAGGCTGTACAAAAAAAATAACTGCTTTGTTGGTATTCCAGACGTTACAATTAATAAATGAAAAGTTCAAATTGGTTACGTCAATCTCAAGTGCTTGTTCGTTTTGCGTTTGGGTCGTGTTCCGTAGTTCCTCTTCCAGTTCCATGTTCCTTTCCAGCAGATTCTTGCCAAGTTCCGCAGCCAGCTGGAGATCTGGAACGTGAACGGCACCAAGCACTATGAGTGTTAAAAAGCAACGCTGATGATATAACAAATGCATATGGGTGTTGCAACAAAGTCTAAAATGATCAAATGATAATAAAATACCTGGCAGCAAGGCAAAGCATATTATAATATTATCTAAGGCAACAATCATTACGAATCTGCTTAAAAATCCGTGGAAATTACTTGAACAACAAGTCGTATCTCACTCTCAAAATTTTTAATTCATGTTGAATGCTAGTTTCTTCTTCATCCCACCATAATAATTAATTGCGCTATAATAACACTCTCTAACATCAAATGGTCTGTGTCGCTCATCATGATTCATTTCGCTAAATTACCTATTTCAAATTATCACGCTCCAAGAAATCGAAACAAAGCGCGCACATAATTTGTTTCATTTGTACTTTGCCAACCACCGTGTGCCGCGCGAAAAATAAGAATACCCACATAGAAATGGTCAAGATTTCGGTCAGACGACGCTGACCATATGCAGACGGGCAATATTAATTACGCGGTACCCACCATTTTCATACCAACTGCACTCCATGCTTCCACCATCTTCATGACACGTCTCCTGCTCCGAAATCATGCTGATGGGATCAAATTCGGCGCGCGTACACGATCAGATGGACATTTTCCAGGAGAATTGCGTCTCCGGAACAAAATATGGTGGAATTCTGAACCTGGAAAAGCTGGAATCAGTCTGAGTCTCCCGTAAACAAGATAAGACTGAGACTAACATTACATCAACATGCCATTCATTATTATGAATTTATTATGAGCCGCCGTCGGCTCTTCCAGATTACACCCGCTGCACTGTATGGACAGCCGTTAGCTTCGTTATCTTCTCAATTTAAAAACTTAAAGGGATTAAACGCCAAGGCTGAAGTAAGTAAGCGAGCATACAAGTAACGTGATAGCACAGTATACTGTAATATGTATATTCTTTTAATTCAATACACAATGTAGGTTTACATTAAAGCAAAATTAACAGTATGGCTGCTTAAAGCGGCTTATGGTCAAAACAGTTAGTACGTGTTTTTGAATAGCATTCTTGGGATAAAGTTTAACAAATCTTTATTGGGGAGGATGAAATTGTGAGCCCATTAATTCTCTAAAGTTATATAATGGATCACGCGCTGTAGTGGAAAGAGTTGGGTTGAACAACACAATACAATTAGGCTAAGCATTTATACCGCGCTTTAACAAAACAAAGTCTTGCACAAGAGCGCGCACTTCACTAGAGATCTAGTCATAAATTCATAATGTAATGAAAAGAAATGAGTTTCTAATCTAGATTTAAACTCCACAAGAGATGTGCACTGACGAATGGAAATTGGGAGACTATTCCACTCTTTGGGTCCTGCAGACTGCGAAAGCGCAATTTCCAAACTTTCGGTTTTGTGCGAAGTGTAGCAAAGATACTTCGCGACGATAATCTAAGTCTTCTAGAATTAGGGTTGCCAGGCGTCCGGTAATGAACCGGACAGTCCGGTATTCACACAATCTGTCCGGTTACAAATTTCATAGGGCCTACATTACCGGACATGGCGGTGTCCGGTAAATAGTTATTGCTAGCAACAAGTGTTGGATTGTATGGTTTTTTGGGTCCATAAAAGACATCTACTTGCGATTTTCCAATAGCATTGCCGTTTTACTACCCCTTTGAATGTACTCCGGTGACTCAGCCTGAGGTATGTGGTACGTAGACATTCAGAGAGATAAGGGAATATATAGTAGAATTATGCTATAGGTCCTATATGCTTAATATGGCTGGCTACATAAGTATATAACTGGAGACAGTGATTAAGAATCACACAAGCCAGGCTAAACCAACGGTTTAGCCGCGTGCAGGTTATCCGATATAGCCCAGTTTTCTTCATATTATTAGATCTATGCCTTAAATATGTCGTAGGAAATTTATGAACCCTGCCAACATCTTACGTAGCACTTAGTACTTGTTCCTCCCCGCGCAGGTCTGCATATAGGTTATCGGGCAACCCATCGAACCCCTCCACTCAACTCGGCTCGTCGCCAACAGCTCCACCTCCACCCACCATCGTCCCAAGACTTATGCCAACAGCTTTTCATGCATGACGACAGGGTTGCAGTATATCAAATTTCTAGCCGTTGCATTCTACACGGTGTTCCGAAAAAAACGAACCTCCACAATAAATAGAAAAATTGACACTAAAATTGTAAAAATATTATGGAGAATAAACTACGTTATGCCCAGCAATAGACTTAATTTTTTTATAATTATACGCTATACCAGTTAGAAATTGACGAATATTACAAGTTTCAACAGGATGGTGCTCCTGCTCACCGAGTTCGCGAGACTGTTGAACTTCTCACAAGAGAGACCCCAGATTTCATACTCACTGCACTTTGACCTCCAAATAGCCCAGGCCTAAATCCGGTGGACTACAAAATCTGGTCTGTGATGCAAGAAAAGGTTTACAGGACAAATGTTCGCGATGTCGGAAAACTGCGTCAGCGTATAATACAGGCATGGGACGAATTTGATCAAGCTGTAATCGATTCAACAATTTGTCAGTGGCGAGCTTATCTTTGTGCGTGTGTTGAGGCTGAAGGAGGGAATTTTGAACACACATTTTAACTAACATATGATAGTTTTCTGATTCATGTTGTGTAAACTGAACCCTTTCCAGGTTTTATTAAAATGTACAAATTATTATATAAATTATTGCAGCAATAGCAGAGGTTCGTTTTTTTTCGGAACACCGTGTAGAATTTCTAGCTGGGCCCACGGACCACCCATATGCGAAATCACGGATGGCACTTTTTATCTTAATGTCCGACGCCAAAATCAAGCTGGGCCGCTGCTTTATATATATACTAGATGTGTAACCCGGCGTTGCCCGGGAAATTTAGGGTATTAAACACCACTCCCCTATGGTACCCAACGTTGACCGCTAAATTTCGAGTTTTCGCCAACGCTCTAGCCCACCCCGCTTCCTCAAAAAGCCAAACGTAACACGCCCCGCTAGGGAAATTATTACTGGGCTTGTATGACGTCATTGGGGCTGTAGACTCTTTTACTGAAGCTCGATACTGTTTACCAACGCGTGAGCGATGAAATCTGTTTTAAAACGCTTCTGTCTTAAAACGCTAATAACTCGAGTTCTAAAGTGAAATTTCGGGTTTTAAACACTTCCCCACTCTGGTACCCATCGTTGACTGCTAAATTTCGGGTTTTCGCCAACCCTCCACCCCACCTCGCTTCTCCAAAAAGCCAAACGTAACCCGTCCCTGCGGGGCGCTACGGATATTATTACTGGGCGGGTATGACGTCATGCGGAGTAGAATCTTCACCAAAGTGCCAGCGTTATCATTTATTGATGAAATCTGTCTTAAAACGCAAATATTTCTTGTTTTAAAGTGAGTTAAAACCTGAAAATAGTTTATCTGACCTTATAATTTGGGTAAGAATCGATTGCAAGAATTTTTATAAACCGACGCTGTTTCATTTCCGAGCCTATTCTGCAGGGGAGAGTCAAAAAGCGTCAAAAAGCGTACAAACAAATAAACAAACAAACAAACATATGGAATTTCTGCCTTATAATATAGATATATATATATAGATATATATATATATATATATATAGTCCGGTAATTTTCTGAAGTCTGCCTGGCAACCCTATCTAGAATTGGTGTAGCACAGTTATCTTGGGTAGCACAGTTATCTCACAGTATGGTTATCGGTACTTGTGGGTTTGACGACCACACAGAAATATAAATTCGATTAAAAATATTTCCTGGCGAAATAGAAGCGGGATTTATCGCGTGAGGGTCGGTTAGGGATCAGGTTAGGCGTCGTGAGGGTCGGTTAGGGTTAGTTTTAGGGCTAGTGCAGTCATTCTGCTGAAATTGAAGCTGGATTGATGAAGACTAATTTTCAATGAAAAATTGATGAAAAATATTTAGTGACAAAATAGAAACGGGATTTATCGAACAAATTCTTGTCTAAGCAGAAGCTGGATCGATTAAAATGGTTCTGGACAAACTAGAAGTTGGATTTATTAAAGATAACAACGCTACAACGTTAGTTCTTTCCAGTGGCGTAGCCAGGAATTTTTCATGGGGGGTTTTATGGCCGGAAACCCTGTTTTTTGCTATTTTTCTTACTTAAATGGAAAAATAACCTTAAAAAAATCTTTTTCCCGAAGCCAATGGGGGGGTTTTAACCCCCGAAACCCCCCCTTGCCTACGCCACTGGTTCTTTCATCGATTTTATATTTCTGTGTGGTCGTCAAACCCACGAGTACCTGGTTATCTTGCATTACAATATGTATTGCATCTGATTCAAATGGTTACGTTTGACACGTAAATCTAATCAATCAATTAATCACATAAATTTACACAGCGTCCCTCACAATCAATGAGGTAGAGTGGTAAACAGAACCTGATCGCGTTGGTGTTTCCCGCTAAAAGCGCCACCTTCCGAAGTTCCGATGCCAATAAAGATTTAATTTAATACGCAGCTAAAATATTTGTAGGCTGTCATTGACAGTCGTGAAAGACCTCATCCGATCAATTCATTGAAAAACGACAGTAGGATCGAGTCAATACCGTCGCTATAAAAAACATGGTGTCAAGTTGAACAGGAAGCAACCTCCACTGCAATGATGCAATTGATAAGACATGCTATGAGTTGTCCACGACTTATAAGGAATTAATTTTGCTGAAAGAAAATAATTCTTCTCAGATGCAATAATAATTATTATTGAAGCCTAAACACGCGTCTTAATATTATTTTGTTAATTATGACATATAGGCCTATAGCCCGAAACTTCATAAAATATAGGCCTAAGCTCTGGCTTTCCTTCTTCTGTTAATTTGTTCTGCTGGGTATAGCCTAAATATTGCCAATTATTAACGGAGGTTGAAGTGTTAACCTCTGCTTGATTAGGTATTTCTTTAGTTGGTTAAGTTATACGCCAAGGAAGCAAAGCGAAAATTGCAGAAACTATTAGCCTACACTTGTCATTTTGAATCGTAAAAAAACGGTGGGCGGCCTCACTAAAAGTGATATAGGCCTAACTTTTGCTCTGTTTGATATATTTTGATGAAAAAAAACTGGCCACGATGTGTAACTATGAATTGTCTTTAAACCTGTAAAATTTCATTTGGGAATTCTTACGTTGGTCAAGATATTGGCAAAAACCGTAAGAGGTCTTTTTTACTCATCCTGTATATGCTGTGGAGTTTATGTATAGAAAGCTTAACAGTGAATGATCAGGATTGGCCCACTTAATGAGGCGCATTACAACTTTGATTTCGAGTAATAGGCAGTGGCGGCGCCAGGATTTCAGTTTTTGGGGGCTAAAGGGGGTAAATCGTCCAATTTTTTTACATGGGGAAAAAATGGATGGCCTTTTTTTAGGGGGTCTTAGCCCCCCCTAGCGCCGCCACTGGTAATAGGCTATAAGCCCGAGGAGTGGTAGATATTGGAGCTTGGTGCAGATGATGACTCTCGTCGATAGGTATTAATTGCCTATAGTAGCCTAGCCTAACTCCAACGGAACTGAGAATTTGCGGAATTCGAGAGGCAAAGTGAGATACACCTAACTCGATCCAGAGTCGAAGCGCAGGTCGATGATCGCTATAACAGACGGTTGGCAGCAAAATCTGAGATGATTATGGCCCTGCGTTGACAAGCGAAGGACGGAAAACAGTCAGATAATAATGAGGATAAAATATAAAGCACGGGGTTGACTGGATGGACGAAGAGCTCGCGAAATTCTATAGCGTTTATTAGGCTGCGATCCAGCAATAACTCTTTCATCCACAAGCGCAATTCATTTTTTGTTGGCGCGTTTTGAATTACACCACGATAATTATCTTTAATTTTTGGAGATTACGTATTTGCTGAGGAATCCCACACTTACATGCACAGACGAATGGTACGTGAAGCGCCACCATCCGTGATGCTGCAATATTTAAAATTTAGACTTTTCGGTTAAAATATGCCATGAATATAGAAATCCAAATACTTAAATTGCTGATTTCGGAATATTTTGGTCTGTCAGTTTGCGTGACAGTAGCATGACTTAAAGTTTCGAACGCTCACCATCGTTTATTTTTGAGATATGCAGATAATTTACCAGTCAATCGAAAGAGGGCGGTAGGTTAGATAATGACGTCATTGGTTGAGCGCGTCTGGAAATATACTTCGTTGGCAGCCGTGCGGCCCGTGCGTCTTGGATTACGAGCGATGGAACGTATTCGCTGCTAAGAAAAAGTTTTCCCCAGAAAGAAATGGCTGCCAACCAGAAAAGAAACTTCAAAGGTAATATTCACTGTCTTAGCTGCTTAAAATCAGTTAATAATTAGCCGTCAATATGTAATCGATCGTTCAAAACGAACACGATTCTGCACAGCATATTTCTGGGCTATTTAATTCGGCTTTAAATTTCGCGTGTGTGGCGGGATTTCAACCCAGCAGAGGCCGTGACCTGAGCTACTGGCCTGACCCAGATAATCGGGTGAATTTTGTCCTACCAGATGTTCCGATAAGTAGGCCTATCACTATCATCTCCATCTCGTCGAGTCCGTTAAATCCCACTCTGATCCATTTGCGGTGTGCTGCCACCCGTAGTGAGGGGCTTAGAAGCGGTGCGCAAATGTGTCAACAGATTAAAGAATATCTCTGGCCCTGTAAGATTACCCCTTTGGGAGATCGGGTGATGGCCCGTGCGATGCGGCGAGGGGTAAAGTGAGTCATAAATTACTGAGATGGGCTGGAAAACCTAAACATAGGACAGATTGATTTCGTTAATGTCTGTGTCAGAGGGTTTGGATTGAGAGTGGATACACCCTGACTGCAGTGGCTAGTAACATCAGACGCTGATATTTAAACATTCAGCGAATGGACGTCAGACTGGTTTTGTCTTTCATTAGGCATAATATTATCATAAACAGATATATAGATGCATATAGATACATAGTTATATGCATACATGCATACGTACATACATACATACATGCATACGTACATACATACATACATACATACATACATACATACATACATACATACATACATACATACATACATACATACATTACATACATTACATACATACATACATACATACATACATACATACATACATACATACATATTTGCTTACATACATACATACGTACATACATATATACATACATACACATACATACATACATACAATACATACACACACACATACGTACATATATTCATAAATACACATGTACAGACATCCATAATTATATGCATGTACAACTGTACATACATATAAAATTGTACATACTTCGTACATGCAACGAATGGATCATCATTTATCTGTTGTACCTACAATATGCTCTGATCAGAGCAGCGTCTGTTTTCCTTCGCTCCTCTTCTCCATCACCTTCTCCATCACCTTCTCCATCACCTTCTCCATCACCTTCTCCATCACCTTCTCCATCACCTTCTCCATCACCTTCTCCATCATCTCCTGCAGCAAATTTACACTGGATAACGAATTCAAGGTGTGTTCTCAGCGGGAAACAGAACCTAAGCAAAACAATTCTTTCCCAACTGGAAAGTTCTTCCACATGTCAACACGTCCTTAACACTTTAGCAACGGTCATTTATTAAAGGTTACTGGAGAACCAGTGCAGTACGTCGCTAAAGTGTTAATCATAGGCGTATTCAGAGAGATTTAAAGGGTTCCTGAGACCACTTGAAATACCGTAGTTTCGGTATAGGCTACAACACTAACACGCTGGTTATGTGGTTGCGTTCTATATCCGCGAAAATATGCAAATAATTTCAAAATTATTGAAACTCATTCTCTGTATTTTTGCTACTCCTTGGTGTTAAAAGTGATGTCTGAATACATGAGACACTGATGGCTGCGCGAGGTGCTGTAGGGGACCAGTTCCACTGCTGTTCGTACTCTGGTAGCGCCAGACCCAGCCTGGATAGAGGGGGTGATGCTAGTCTCTGTTATGACTCAGCGCCATTAAACACTAACTGACTTTGCTTGGGGGAGATGGAGATGGAGATGCACTCATATTGGGAAGATGAGATGGGGAGGGAGAGAATACCCACCCCCCTCTCGCATAATATGCTGAGGAGGCTAAGAAGAAGAACCCGCTAACACACTTGCTGAGGGCTGACTTAAGGGACTGCTTGACATTTTCTTCAGCATCAGCCGATATAATATTATCGGTGGCTCAAATATCTGCCCAGTCCAAAAGACATTTGTTACAGATATCTGCTGTAAATTGAGTATACCCTGATTAGACTGTGTATGATATGGGAAGATCAGCCGGCGAAGGAGATATCTTCATCCCGCCCTCTGTTATATATGTGACAAGGATAAGATTAGAAAATTGCCAAGGTCGACCAAGGACGTCTGGCTGTTATATGGGAACCCTTGTGGGTCGACTGACGCCCTTCGTTGCCACCCGGAGTTAAGATTAAAGGACCGTTAAAATAGAAAACAGATAACATATACATGTAGCATGCATCCTGTAGAGTGGCTTCTCTTACAGTTATACAAGACGTCTGGCTGTCTTGTCTGTCTATGTCTGTCTGTCTGTGTCTGTCTCTCTGTCTGTCTGTCTGTTTTGATAGTTCAGTCTCTGTGTGGGTCCTTCTGGTGTGCATATTATGTGCTGATTCTGTCAGTCTGTGTGTGTGTGTGTGTGTGTGTGCGCGCGTGTGCGTATCTGCCTATGTGTGGCTGTCTATGTGTATGCTTGTTTTTCTATCACTGTCTGTCATCAGCGTCTGTCAGCCTGCCTGTCTGTCTGCCTGCCAGTATACGTTTGCCTATCTGTCTATCTGTATACGTGTGTCTATCTGTCTATCTGTATACGTGTGTCTATCTGTCTATAGCCGTATGTGTGCTTCTGCTAGCAGCGCCAGTTCTTAAGAGCACAGGTCAGTAGCAATCGTCAGGTGGTGATTCTTGATGGCTTCCTTTCACCAGTCTATCTCTATCCACGGTCTCTCTTCTCTTTTTATTCTGCTCTCATGCGTCTCTACCTTTGGCATCTCTCATCGTTGCACAGTTTCTTGTGAGGCACAGAAACGCTTTGAGATTGTGACCTTCAGGGTTGCAATTATTATCGTAGTCGTAAAGTCAAGGATTCTAGAGTGCTGCTCTAAATTTATTTAACCCCAGGGCCCCAGCTTATTCCCGAGCACTGCCTAGTCTGGTTATTTTTGTCTCTGCCTGGCTTATATGTAGTAGTATTGTCATAAAGCATCAAACCAAGTTGCGCTATATAAATAGTTGGGTTGAATTGCAGAGGTGCTGAGCAATTGTTGTGAGTGATGACTTGCTGAAGGTACGCAGTAACCAGGATGAGGACTGATAATTCCAGAAGTCTTTCTCCAATGCAGCTATTTCTTTGCAATTTTCAAAGAGGTGATTATGCAACAGAGCTAAAACTTTATCAATAATATTAAGTTTATTAACAGTAATACTAATGAGAGTATAACAGCAACTGCAATCTCCTCGGCTTCTGCGTGGCATGAAGAAAATATCAGGAGATAGCAGTGAGACTGCTTTTCTCTTTCAGCAATTATCTATATATGACTATTTAGCACTTCAGGGCAGTCAGTTTCTGCATCACTTTTCCTCTCAACAGAACCATCTGCGAAGACTAGCCAGCCCCCATTTTTCCAATCCCGAGGGATCATAGGTATTGCAATAATAATTTTTATCAGTAGAAATCCTTTGGGTTAGATGATCTCCTGTGCAGTGTTGGGGAACAGGGAACAGAGGAAGGTTCTATATGTTGCATTGATTGTCTGTTTGGAGTCCTGATTGTGTTCACTGATTGATAGGAACATCCTGCAATCCGTATGGACGGCTGTTCCATCCTTCTTGGAGTGTGTGCTGCCTCCTAAATCTGGGTGAGATGGATTGGGTTACAGCAGCTGACACCCCATCACCTCTGACACAATTCTGCTGCTGCTGCAGCTGTTGTTCCTGTTCAAATACCCAGTAAGACCGCACAAAGAAGAATTAAAACGGTTTCTGAAGCTAAAAGTGATGTGCTGTGTTACAGCGGAAACTCGGAGTGCGGACTGCGGATGGGAATAGTAAGAAAAAATATTCCCGAACATATTCTGTGCAGAGCAGAAATTCTGGCAGAGCATCGACCAGGGCAAAGGTTTTCTACCAGGACATTAGCCTTGCCACGCCCTGGTGTGGTGACCCTCTGTATGCCTAACTCTAAACTGCAGCTTTTGTACCTTGTTGCGTTTGTGTCAACGGGTCTTCAATAAAAGGAAGGGTAGCAGTGGTAAGTGGGACTGAGGCAGATATTAGCATAGATGTAAAAAACGATGAAAACAAAATAAAAAACGGGGAAAAACGTCGTTTTTTTCGAAATAATAAAAAACGACAAAAAACGATAAGAAACGGAAACGGAAAATAATTTGCCTTTGTTACATCTGAAATTTCATTTTCAGCTTACAAACCTTGCTTATGCAATTTTTTCAAGAAACTGCAAATAAAAAAGGCCAAAGTAATTGGTATAAGTAACATTAATCTACCACAGTTATTTTTTTCTTATAACTTTGGTTTAATAAGAAATTCGGACAAATTGAAGGTATTGAAATCTTTTCAAATTTAAATTGTAGACATAAGTCTACATTATGAGTTTATGCTGATCGACATAACACAATTAAAATCTAACCAGAAGAAAAAACCACAGATGTTTACTAAATTATATATTGTACATTTGTGTTTAAAATTGTTACTTACTTTAATTTTTAATTTAATTTAATATTAATTATAGGCCGAAGAATTTTATATCAAAATAATTCTTGCAAATTTCATTTCTTGTAGGGATCTAGGCCTACTACATGTATGTCTCAAAATTATGACTTAAACAATTACATAAAGACCCTATAGTTAGCTGCATCCTTGAGAGTACGGTGAAAACGTATGGAATATCAGAAAAATTAAATTAAGGAAAATAATATTAGACAGTAAATAATTAAATAAGGTTACATAAAGATCGAAAAAAACGATAAAAAACGATGGGAAAAATAAAAAACGAAAAAAACGACGTTTTTTGGGAGAGAATAAAAAACGAAAATAACGTTTTTTACAACTATGGATATTAGTATAAAGTGTTAGCGACTTTATTTTTCTTAGCCTCAGCATAATTATGAGTGTGCATGGCGACCAGTCCTCTCCTCATCGCCTCATCTTCTCACCGACGGTGTACAGTCGATGTACTCATATATCGTGGTTAGGTAGTAGAACCAAATTTCTACGCTGACGGTATTTGAACACCCGACCTCTAGATTGTCATTCCGGCATGTTAGCGATCACTATCGAGTATGACTTGCAGATAAAAGATAATATATATGTATGATAATATATATATATATATATATATATATATATATAAATTAATTTATATATGATATCGACTCATTTCCAGGGCCGTGCCCTGCATGAAAACATTATCGTGGATCCCATGCATGTGTATGTCCATTTCGAAGTTACAGTTTAAGATCTACAAGAAGTATTTAAATTTCTAAATCCATGAATCAGATTGACCTTTCTGTTAGACCTTGCATGCATTGAGATTTTTCAAGGGGTAGCCTATGTTTGCAGGATAATTAATTAATTAATTAACTTGATACAACTACAACATATCAGAGTTTAGGCTACATGGAATAGTCTACATAGTGTAGTCTACTGATTCTGTCCAAATTGCCTCACTCAGTGCTATGGTATCTGTTAAAGTAGGCCTACTTGTTCTAAGTCTAAATTATCAAATATCAAACCAACGCAATTTGATCTGGACTGTTTCATAGCCCATCCTGTCTATAACTTCTGTATGTCTGGCTGTCTATAGATGTCTAGCTTCATTATAAAAGCTGCAATAGCACCCACTGAGACAGTATACGCATACCATCCATTAAAAGTTCCAAACCATTCAACAAGTCTACAAACCATTCCACAAGTCTACAGCTCTTGCACCGAAGAATTTCTGCCTTAACGAACGTTCCTTTTGATTTCTTTCACAATTTATGGCTATACACACTAGTGTCCTTTTCCTTGGTGCTAATTCAAAGAAACTCTCATTTAACTGCTTGCATTGCAGTACCAATCTCATGTGTGCTTTGCTCTGCAGTCTCCAGACTGCGGGCATTCTTTACCAGATGGTCTCAATCGGTGTTCTATGCATCCATATATCGATAAACATTGACATACTGCTAAGGATATATACTCAAGTAGATCAGTCAGAAGTTATATCGTATTCCTCCAAGTCTGGCTTCTTGAGACTTGCCATTCCGTGCGGTGTTTTATATCGAGTCTGGGGGTAATCTTTCCCAACGGCCGATCCAACTGAGCCGTTGTTGAAAAAATTGCCGCCACAAACAAAGACTCTGCTGTGTATTAATTTCTGGCTTCCATATTAATATATCCTTGGATATATCTATCTCTGTGTGCTATGCTCATCCGTTTATATAATTTCGTGTTTAATTTGAAACTCACCCCTTTCAAACTGCATATTCACCATAGCTGCCTATCAGTAGTAGGCCTAGTGGTAGTTGCAGTTTAACGAGACTGTGTGATAACAGTGATCACTAGCGTTGCCCTCCTCCTTTATCCAGGCTTTGGACTGGCACTGTCAGAGTGCGAATAGTGGCGGATTGACCTATGTAATTACGGTTTGATTCTGGTAGGTCATCGTCTGATTCCTTGCATCTTCACAATTGCATATCCATCAAAGTCTTATCTTCCACACACCAAGGGTTGCTATAGATAAGTCCTTGAATGATGGCGAGATCAGCTGCCTGCCTGGAGACGACCTTGGACCTCCATCCATCCACCCATCCGTCCCATTTATATCTCCAACTCCAGGGGTATGCTTTATCACCACTTAGTCTTTCCACTTCAAAGTACACGCAGTCACACCGCTTCAAGAACTCCTAAATCCATCCAAACCTCCACCTTCCAATTTAATCCGTTCAACGCGGAATCTGCCGTGTCTATGGCAACAGCTCCTCAGTCTCCATCTCTCCCTGGTCTTCCATCAACCACAGGTGGATCTCTCCACTTGGTCGATTCCTCGGTGCAATGGAAGTTGCTGATTAAAAAAAAATTAAATACAAATAATAATTGACTATATTATGCGGTTTTCCTTGAACCTGAAGAAAGGAGTTCAGTTGAATGATGTGTAGACCGTCAAATGTTGAAGTTTGTAAACAAACTCCTCACATCAATTGAGGCTAACCGTCTGGAAAAGACGGGACTCGAAAAGAAACCAATGAGAATGAAGATCATTGAAGGGAAGGATAAATGGATGGATGGAAATAGACAATTGCCACCAGATGGATGTCAGGCGCTGACTATGATGATGATGATAATGATGATGATGACGACGACGATGATGATGATTAAAAATTTTACAACAGTTGGCACCATGATACAATTGACAGAAACAGCTGCTACTCTCTGGGGACGATTTATGTTGGTGGTTACCTTTGGGACGGCGTTTCAATGTTTTTAAGATGTACTATGCAATGTATACATAGATGATCGTTATATATATACCAGGTACATATATATATATACAGTATATACGCACATCCATTCCCGCCTTCGTTGATGCATTTATCCATTCATTCATTCATCCATCCATCGATTAACTCCACCCTACACTCATCCTTCTATGCCTCTTTCCATCTATCCTTCCATGCATCCTGTAGGTAGACCCCATATCTGTCTCTATCCATCCATTCCTCTTTCCATCCACAAATCCATCCATCCACTCTTCATTGCCTCTTCATCTATCCATTTTCCATTCTGACTCCAGTTGTGCATTGTTTTTTTCCATCATCTATTCCATTCATCCATCTCCACTCCAGCCATCCATTTATCCTTCCCTTCAATTTCTCCATGCGTCCACAATATGGGAAGGTTGATAAAGATGGACCAGCGCCCAGTGGCGGATACAGATATTTTAGAAAGGGGACCAAAATGTTTTGAAATATTTGTTAATCTTTCGCCCGAAAAAACTGATGACCTTGTTTTTGGTCATATTTTGGTCCAACTTGCCTTGAAATATATGCCTTTTCCCTGCCAAAAAACTGATGACTTTTTAGTCATTTGGTCCAACTTGCCTTGAAATATATACCATTTTCCCTGCCAAAAAACTGATGACCTAATGGGGGCACGTTCTATGGGCGTTTATCAATGGGGGCATGGCCGGATTTGCCTTTGCCAGCCTTAAGATGGACCACTCCATGATTGGCCACAAGAGTTGAATCGGAATTATCCATTTATATCTCTCCTCCCTGCATCGACAACTATATTATTGCCAATTATTCTTGGTCGTTGCATAAACCATCATGCTTCCTATATATGCCCGATGGTTTATTCCTCCAGACAGTCCTATAGTTTATCCCCGGGAATTCTCAGACTTCCTGATAGCTTTCCGCTTTGTGAACGTCTTTAAAAGCCGATGGAAATGAGTCCCAGCCTTACTAGATTTCTGGAGCCCTTTTAGAATTCCAAGCCTTGTCTATACAAAGCATCAGCGATAAGCTGATTTAAATGCGTAGAAAACCAATAGCCTATATATATCCGGACGTAAACATAGTTGATAGCTCAGTTTGCCATTTCCTAATAGGTTTTTGCCAGTTCCTATTAGGCTTAGCCTATATATCTAAAACCACCACCAGCTGGAAGACTATGTAATAGTATGTATATATATATATATATTTGTTTTATTGATAAAATAAAATAAAACCATGTTTTGCAAGAGCAATTCGTGTGGCGCTGTTTTTTTTAAAATTCCCCACCCCATATAATCTGAGATAATGCGTACAATACCAATTCGTTAGATTACCTCTAACTTGATAGTAGTAAACGACTTCTTGGAATCTGTGAACAGAGTTTGGCGACATCTTGTGACGACAGAGATCGATGACGTCGACAGAAATTGTCTTGAATAGTTCTCGCCGTTTTTGTTCTCATAATACTGGACCCTCTTCTGCTACTAGTATTGTATTGCATTGTATTTAAACATTTATAAAGCGCCTCTAGTAGGGTGAACCGTTCAGAGGCGCTCCCAGTGCGCAAGGCCCCGCGAGAAGAAGCAGTAGTTGTAGTAGTAGTAGTAGTAGTAGTAGTAGTAGTAGTAGTAGTAGTAGTAGTAGTAGTAGTAGTAGTAGTAGTAGTAGTAGTAGTAGTAGTAGTAGTAGTAGTAGTAGTAGTAGTAGTAGTAGTAGTAGTAGTAGTAGTAGTAGTAGTAGTAGTAGCAGTATAGCAGTAGTTGTAGTAGTAGTGGTGGTAGTAGCAGCAGCAGTAGTAGTAGTGGTGGTGGTAGCAGTAGTAGTGGTAGTAGTAGTAGTAGTGGTAGTAGTAGAAATAGCAGTAGTAGTTTTTCTGTAATAGTAGTAGTGGTGGCAGTAGTAATAGTAGTTTTAGTTTAACAATACTGTGTGATATAAACAAAGAAAGTGACCGTCACCCTCCCTCTTCATCCAGACTTGGGACTGGCACTGGCAGAGTACTTGCAATGGCGGAGTTCGTTCTGTCCTGCTTATTGAATCTGTGGACATAATGTTCTACACCAAAGAACCTTTATGGTCCGCCGATTATGTTTTTCTCGCCTAAAAACTGAACAATTTGAGTATAAGTTATAATACGTCATTTTAAGTCTCAATGTGTTTCGTTTGTTTTTTCTGACGGATATCAAAGAGCAAAGTTAAGATTTTTTAGCGCAATTATTTGACTGACCGGGCAAAAAACGCAACGGCTTCCGAAAAAAACAATTTCCTAAGTTCGAATCAGAAAACTCAAGTTCTTGTGAAAACCCACGGAGTGGTTACATTGCTTACACGGGCGTACGCCTGGGCCATTATTCATTCTTGTGATTGTGCAGTATTTATTGATTGAAGAAACTCTGTAAAAGAGGTGTTTAATTTTCACTTGATAAAATGCAGCTATAAACCTAATAAAATTATAGTGTTCTTAATCCAAAATTAAAAAGTGTTACAATATAAGCGCAGGGCACCAGCTTATCCACAGGCGCTGCGTCTTGTCAGAGGGTTGTCCAGATATACCAAGTGGAGGTGTAAGTCTGATTGCCACGAGAGACCTGCAGGAAGAAAAGGAGGCGGAGGAGCTGATAGGGGGTCTCAACTGGGACGAGAAAGACTGTAAAGTGATGGAGAGCCTGGATGGAGCTGGGCAGGAGTAGTTGAAGGGGCGAGACTTCAGTTCTGATTGGAGAATAAGGTTTTATATAGATGGGGTAACCTTTGATTCTCTAACCCTTGTTCTGTGACTCTGTCAATTCTAAGATTGTTGTCAACACATGACCCTACAATTTCCAGCTTTCTCTTTTCCATTGGCTATACCAGTTCAAATATTCCTTTGTACACATCGTCTAGGCTACCTGTCACTCTTTCCATTCTTTTGACCCTCTGCCTAGCAGCCTATAAAATTATTATTTTTAGCCCCTGTAGGCCTACTACCAATTAACTGCACTCTTCTTAACCTTAAACCATGAACTTCTATATATCATCATCATCATTCACCATGAGCCATATGCTCGTAGGTGTCCAATGTCAACTTCGTCTTCTTCTTCCAATCGCCTCTGTCCAGGGCCAGGTGGAACAGCTTTTGTAGTGAGTCATCACACGGTCACACCAGTCCTCTACGTCCTTCTTTCTATATATATAAAGTTGCCCTATTGGGGTTCAAACCATAACCGGACGTTTTGCGTCTTATATAATTTTAACCGTATTAGTAGCACAGGACACCCGCCGCTTAGGTCTACTCTTCTGAAATTCTTATCAAAGAGTTTCTTTTGGACTCACTGTGTTAGGAAAGCGGCTTCGCCCTCGCGCTACCATTCCCACCATACCACCCACCCACCCCATCTCCCCACCACTTCCCTCAGCCGTATCTCCTTTACGAGACAACTTGCAAGCCGGTTATAAAGGGTTTTCCAGACACCGTTGATAACAGGTTGCCAGCCACTGATAACGGAGGTCACTGGAGGTCACATAGGGGTCATGTAGGGTTGCTGTTTGTCAGTCACTGTCCGTCTCTGTCGTTGACGCATTGGATGTCGGTCTGACTTTCATCCATGCTTACCCAGCAATGTTGTTGTGACCGTGCTTGACAGTTAACCAAGAGGTCGGGAGAGGGTGGGGTAAGGGGTGGGGTGGTAGTGTAAGGGTAAAATCTGTGTCTGGCAGTATGGTTATTTAAGGACCTGGGTAATTTAACTGTAAAGCTGCCTCTATTCCGTAAATTCTTCTTACATTCGAATATTTCAGTACTTTCATGCTTGTTATTGCTATCGTTATGTACTAATTATGCAACAAGCGCATGCAATGAGTGATAGTCAAGAAGCGGGGGCAGGTTAGTGTAAACTGTAAAGTGTAAACCTATTAGTTTTCCTTGACTCCTATTGCATAGTACCTTACGACTCAGGTTTGAAGCTGTGATACTTGCTATACGTGCAATAAACAAATTCTGAGTTCCATGAATTCCTTCATCATACTCGCTGTTCAAATATTAAATCGTGATCATCAGCAGCTAATTCTAATGATTGCTCTGATATCTAGTTCTATGCTAGTAGTAAACGGCTGTAGATTTAAAGACATAGGCCTAATTATAATATACTCGACAGTGTTCCACCTGCGCTTCATCAGACCCAACTTGTATGTCTGCCTGCCTGTGTGTGTGTGTGCTTGTCAGTGTGTGTTTGTCAGTGTGTGGGTCTTTTTGTCTACTGCTATACATGTAATATCAAGAAGTTATTGGTGCAGCCCTGTACGTACATCTGCCAACCTCTGTCTATCAGCTGTGCGTATGTCTGTTTGTCTGTATTTGTAGTTCTATATCTGTGTACTTTTCTATCTGTTTGTCTGTGTACTTCGCTGTCTGCGCACTTCTATGTCTGTCTGTGTACTTCTTTTTCCGTCTATGTACTTCTGTGTACGTCTCTGACTGTCTGTGTGCTTTTCTGTCTGTATATGTCTGTGTACTTGTATGTCAATCTGTGTACATATCTGTCTGTCTATGTACTACTCTGTCTGTCTGTGTACTTCTCTATCTGTCTGTGTACTGCTCTGTACGTCTGTGTACTTCTATGTCTGTCTGTGTACTTCTTTTTTCGTATATGTACTTCTGTGTCTGTCTGTGTACTTCTCTGTCCGTCTGTGTACGTCTCTGTCTGTCTGTGTATTTCTCTGTTCGTCTATGTACTTCTGTGTCTGTCTGTGTACTTTTATGTCAGCCTGTGTGCGTCTGTGTACGTCTCTGACTGTCTGTGTGCCTTTCTGTCTGTATATGTTTGTAATTCTCTGACTGTCTGTGCACTTCTCTGTCCGTCTGTGTGCTTCTGTGTCTGCCTGTGTACCTGTCATTATCACCGTTTCTTACTTCACTTCCTCTCTCCACCTCTGCTGATTAGCTGTGGCGTTTCCACTTTCCATCTCTTTCCTTTCTTCCTACTTAACACCTTCTCCCTGTCTCTAACTCCTTCTGTCTTAGCCTACCTCTAGCCTTCTCAGTATTCTAGTGATCAGCCTTCTGCGTCTGCCTACTGTCCGTCTCTTTCTATCTCTGCCTGTGCTTCTAAGTCTGCACAAATTATCTTGTGGCGCCCGCTGGGCTCCGCAGCCAATTAGGTTTAAGCCTAACGTCTTAGCGTCTTATGTGTAAATTTGTGTATACGTGGTGGGCAAGAAAAAAGTAACCCCCAGAGGTTTTGCCAATATTTTTCCCTAATGTAAGAATGGTTCAATCAAGTTTGAACGGCTTAAAGGTAATTCATACTTACGCGCAATGATAAATTCAGCAAAAATTGCAAACGGAACAAAAGTTATTTTACTTTTAGTGAGTCCATCCACTGTTTTTCGACGATAAAAAAAACATAACGAAAGTTACGAAACACATTAAACACAAGTTGTGAAGCAACATGAAGTTTATTTGATAACAATTATTATTATTTGAGATGTGACAAGTTTGACAAAATTGTAAATTGTTACTTTTTGCTGCATTATATTTTTGGATCCTCAAAAGGCAGTGGGTAGAATCCCTGTAGGTGAAATAACTTTTTTCCGTTTAAAATATTTTGGCTATTGTACTTAAGCAATAAGCCATATTACCTTTAAGCTGCCTGCGAAACTTGATTCAAAAATTCATACTTCTGGCATATTGGCAAACACTTTAAGGGATTACTTTTTGCTCACTCTGTATATATATATATATATGACAGATTATATATACACATATAAGAGGTTGTATATAAGAGGTTTTTGTAATAATGATAATAATATTTATGTAGTAAACACACACATGCACACGTACACGGATACCTATAATTACTATACTTTATATAGCATCTACCCCATGCAGCCACACACACATACACACAGACACACACACAAACACATAGCACACACAATCATTATGTACGAGCATGGGTACATGCATTATGTATAGCTGTGCACGAGTGACTTTATAATCTGCTGCTAAATGTTGTAGCTCATTTTTGTTTAAACATTGTAATCGTTTTATGCAGTGTAATGCATGTGTGCTTTGTCAGATGCATGTAAAGGTTTCTTGCTTACTTACCTACTTACTTTATAATGTTTCCAGATTTTATACCCGCAATGCATTCGCTTGTGTTCATGAATATATCTGTATAGCCCACGTGTATAATAGATGTATAAGATATATAGAAATATATATGACATATATATATATATATATATATATATATATATGACAAGTGTATGTAGACATAATATGACAAGTGCATGTATATTATATTGTGGGAGTCTACTTGCCCTCTTATCAGAGTGCCGTTGGGGTCGGGGTGGGGGGGGGAGGGAGCTGTTGGTGTGGTGGTCTTCTTCATCTGCTGAGGTCGTACCCTGCTGCAGGGCAAGCAGCTCATCTGGTCAGCAGTCAGGCAGAAGCCGATAGAAAGAGACAGACAGACAG
>OX457043.1:1640866-1693366 GCA_949752735.1 Lumbricus terrestris | reverse complement strand
GCCAAAGCTGCAGCCCCAGGCAGGCAGAGCGTCTCTTATCATTTCTCGTGTGATGCTCTGGCTACTGAAATACACTTTATCATGCAATGACCGCCTGCCCTCATTCTGTCCATCTATCTATCTGTCTCAACATGTCTGTCTGTCTGTCTTTTCTGTCTAAACATGTCTGTCTTTCTGTCTATTTTTCTTTCTGTATGTTTGTCTGTCTGTTTGTCTTTCTGTCTGTCTGTTTGTCTTTCTGTCTGTCTGTCTTTCTGTCTGTTTGTTTTTCTGTCTGTCTGTCTGTGCTCCCTATGTGTCTCAGGCTGTTTCTTTAGTTCCGTTCTCACCTATCTGAGTGGCAGGATAACCGCTTCATCTGAAGTTTGAGTTTTCTAAATCTTCCGAACGTTGTACAGAGATTCTTCAAAAGATGCCCTCTATTTTTTATTTATTTATTTATTTATTTTTTCCTCAACCAAAACAACACACAAACATGATACAATTATGGCAGTGAATAATACATTAACATGAATTTGGTGAAGAGGGGGAGACCCAGAAGGGATGTAAAATCCCGCTAATAGGGCCACCCATAATTCATGTAAAATATAAAAGAAAAAAACATGACAGAACATTCAATTGCAGGAATAAAAAAAATGATGAGGAAGAGAGAAAAACAAATTAAGCAATCGACATTTCTGTATATAACGAGAAAAACAACTCTTAACTAATGACTTAACTAAAGACTTAACTAAGGGCTTGGCGAAACCACTGAGCAGAAACCTTAACCATTACATATCAGGAAGTGTTTTAAGTAGATAAAGGCGAAGTTTATGCTTAAATAATCTTGTGTTAGGTAGGGAATGAAGATGTGTAGGGAGAGAGTTCCAACATTGGGAGCCAGTATATTGTATAGAGAATCGACGAGTATTATTATGTGCGTAGGGAAGGTCATAAACAGTTAATTTTCTAGTTGAATAAGAGTGGCGATCAGAGGTAAGGTTAAAGAAATCATTAAATACAAGTGGTAATAGGCCATGGTTATAACGGTACATAAACTCTCCTATTTGCAAGTGCCTAATTTGATCGATCTTTAATAATCCAAATTCCTTGAAATACAGAGCGGTGTGGGCTCGGCGAGGAATATTAGCTATAAAACGGATTGCATATTTTTGAAGGGTGACTAGTCTGATAAAATTAGATTTGTAAGTAGACGTCCAAATTAAATTACAGTAGGTTAAATAAGGATAAATAAGAGAATAGTATAGCATAGACCGGATAGAGACAGGAATCAGTTTAGATGAGCGAAATAGCACACCAACAGTCTTAGCAATTTTGCTAGAGATATTATTGATGTGTTCCTTCCAATTTAGATGCTGGTCAATGTATACGCCCAAAAATTTTGTGGATGTTACTTGGGTGATAGGAGTCCCTTCAATAAGTAGAATAGGAAGTTCATTGGGATATTTTTTCTTATGGGATCTGAAGAGGATGTAGTTGGTTTTATCCAAATTTAGAGTAAGTTTATTTGATCGAAACCAATCAACGACTCGGTGAAGCTCAGAATTAACAGTGTCGAATAGGGTATCAATAGATTTATCCGAATGAAATAAGTTGGAATCATCAGCAAATAGTACAAAATACATAGAAGGCGATACATTAGGTAAATCATTAATATAGATTAAAAATAAAAGAGGTCCAAGATTAGATCCTTGAGGGACACCGTGAGAAATGAGTTGTAGATCAGAAGTGCAATTGTTAACAGAAACCAGTTGAAAACGATTTTCAAGATAGCTAACAAACCATTGTAATTGTGTCCCTCTAATTCCATAGTTATAAAGTTTTTTGATCAAAATATGATGATTTACAGAATCAAAGGCTTTAGCTACATCAAGGAAGATACCAAGGGAGTATTCGTTATTTTCAATTGCATTAGAGATTTTGTCTTGTATGCTTAGAAGGGGCATGTAGGTAGAATGACCCTGTTGGAATCCATGCTGAGACTGAAATAGTACTTTCTCTTTTGATAGAAAACTATCTAAACGTGCATACATTAATTTTTCAAATATTTTGGCAAAGAATGGGAGTACAGAAATCGGTCTGTAGTTAGAAACATTGTCCCTCGGGCCCTTTTTATGAATGGGTATGACCTTGGCAGTTTTCAATGCAGAGGGGAATACTCCAGTGGTAAATGAGCAGTTGACAATCTCTGATAGCGGAATTGCAATTTTAGGCAGTGTTAATAGGGCTATGGCAGGGTCAATTCCATCGACTCCTTTACTATGCGTAGTGCGAATGGTATGCGCAAGGTTCATTATTTCACAAGGTGTAGAAGGAATTAATGCTATAGAATGTGGAAGGGGTTGGGATAAGTAGGAGAAAAAAGAGTTAGTTGCAGCAGGTATTTTATTAACAAGAGATTGTGCAATGCCTGTGAAGAAATTATTGAATTTAGTTGCTATAGTCTGAGGGTCAGTAATTTGTTCACCATTTACATTCAATGCAGTAATTACAGTTTCTCTGTTAGTATCTCTATCCAGTATACTCCTCAGAAGACCCCAGGTTTTTTTAAGGTTATTACTATGGATTAAAAATTCGGATGCATAATAATCTTTT
Source organism: Lumbricus terrestris (assembly GCA_949752735.1). Lineage (NCBI taxonomy): Eukaryota > Metazoa > Annelida > Clitellata > Crassiclitellata > Lumbricidae > Lumbricus > Lumbricus terrestris. The sequence goes on along the minus strand of OX457043.1, from coordinate 1,690,771 downwards.
TCGGCTTGCAATTTAACTTTCTTAAATTTGTTTCTGTATAGGATGAATTTCCTTTTGTTGGCCTCATTTGGATTTTTTATGAATTTTTTATATAGTTTCGCTTTCTTATTACTAGATTTTACCAGTGCCCGAGTCATCCAGGGCTTTTTTGGGATAGAGTTGCGAGCATAAGTTCTAGTGGAAATTGGAAAAGAATCATCGTAAAGCTTCTTATAATTGCTAAGAAATAGGTCATAGGCCTTATCAGTGTCTAGTTCCGTACAAGCTTCACGGATATCAGACCAGTCCGTAGAGTCTAAGGATTGCAAAAATTTGGCTTTATGGTCATCAGATACTAGGTTAAATGTCAGTGTTTGAGGCTTGTTAGGAGGTTTAATAGGACTAAAATCAAACCATGCTATGATTGGTAAATGATCAGAGATGTCTTCGATGAGAATAGAAGAATAAATAAGTTTGGTCCAAATGTTAGTGAATATGTTATCTAGTAATGTAGATGTATGGTCAGTGATCCTGGTAGGTCTGGTTATGAGAGGCAATAGATGATGGGCGGTTAGGCAATGATAGAGATCAGCAGTGGCTTTGTGGTTATTAATTTTCAAGAGATCCATGTTAAAATCACCTAAAATTACTATGTCTTTTGATTTTTTTAGCATATGATCTAAAATGTTGTTAATTTCTTCAGAGAAATCTTCTAGTTTAAGCCCAGGTGGCCGATATATAACTCCAACTGTGGTTGCCCCAGTTTTATGTGCTAGGCGAATAAAAAGACCTTCAAAAAATTGAAAAGGAGAGGAATCGGATCCTATCGAGTCTAGGATTTGGTACGAGATTTCTTCTCTAATCAAGAATCCCACTCCTCCTCCGCCCTTTCCAGATCCTCTGGAACGATGAACAAATTGATAACCAGGCACTTTTATTAGATCAGTATTGGATTCGTTCAACCAGGTTTCTGTTAATGCAAGTATAGATACAGGTAAAGAGTTCAGCGGATCTTTGATTTCATTAATTTTGGGTAAAATGCTTCTTGCATTTACATGCAAAAATGAGAGAGAACATGGAGAGGAGGCTAGCTTTGACCTGAGGGATTGAATAGACGAATATGTACTGTCACATTGCAAATCATTAAAATAGTTGCTATTAGGATACGCTATTCAGAGGCTCTTCTGGAAGAATATATTTATCTATGGTGAATATATAAACGATTAAACGAACGAATGAATTGTTGTTGTGTTGATGAATGAGACGATTTTAGATGCTTAAACACTGCTTAAACACATTCAATGACAGTTTGGGAAAATGACGGCCATTTCGGACGCCATCTTGGTTTTCAGAAACAGCTTCCGAAGGATTGGTTGGCACTTTTCGTATCTCATTCTACGCATATTCCTATGCCTACCCTGAAAAAATCAGCTTTTTATGTGCTATTTCCACATTTTGATTTAATGTTCCTAGAAAACACCCAATGCGAAAAAACTGAAAAATTTCCTCAATTTTTCAACTGAATCACAGTTTTTTTAGACTTTCTTCATGAACTCAAAACTATCTTTATTTTGGTTGTAGCACCAAATGCACAATAATGATGTTTTCGCCCGCTTAGAACGCTGGTTATGTATCAATAATTATTGGCCTTCGACACTGAAGACTATTATTTTGATTAAGAAAGGGTTTTAAAGGTGTCTAAACAGCGCTCAATATAAATATAGATGGTTTGGTCTTAGGCTATTAGCAACACTCTAACGCCGCTACAAGTCTAACGTTTCTCTTCCTGTTATCTACATTTTTTGAGTTGTTTGCAGCATTCTTAAACTTTTTTCTTTTATGAGGTCACCAATTAATTAACTTTATTAATAAATTTTGTTTGTAACCACATCTTCCAATCTAATAATCAAATCTAATAAATATGAATATTTTTGAATCGCTTCTCACATCAGAGCTATTCAGAAGCACTCTGAGGTGAGAAGGACTTCAGACACCCTTGTCCTATCTAGCCAGCCAAGCACAAGCCAAGCTAGCTCAGTCGCTGCCACAGGTCGCATGAAAAGACTTCGCGGACCACATGCGGACCACTGGCCGCGTGTTTGAGATCTATGAATTCGAGAATGAATGAATAAGCGAACGAGTGAAAGAACGGATGAATTCATGAGTGAATGAATGAACGAACTAATGGATGAATGAATCAAAGAATGAATTAGAGAATGAATGAATGTATGAACGAGCGAATGAATGCATCAATGAATGAACGAACGAATCAATGAATGAATTAACGAACAAAAGTATGGATGATGATGAGTGAGTTAATAAACGCATGAATGAATGAATAAATGAATATAGGCCTACATGAGTGTCTGATGTCTCCAGCCATTGTTCTTCTATCAATTGTTTATGAGGTCGAAATAGCTTCCGTTGGCATATCACACAAATCACGACGATAATGAACCGCGGTTGGGAAAAATGGGTGAGTGGAGGAACCATGCTAGGATAAGAATCAGCCATGGTATGGCGGCTGTTGCTGCCCAATAATAGGTTTTTTTGTGATTGGTAAAAATATGAATGTTTGGCCCGGTGTAACGCATGGTAGTCTGATGGTTTAGCATAATATGCTGGATGGTCAAGAGAGGAACCAATGGTTTGGAACTCAAATGGGGAAGACTAGACAGTGTTGCAAGACTTATGCTCGGTTTGAGTCCATTTTCTTGTTGTTATTACTATTGGCATATAATTATTACTTACAATAATAATGATACTTATTTTAGTAATTGTAATAATAAGAAAAGGTATTATTAACACCATCATCGTCGTCATCATCATCATCGTCATCATCATCATCATCATCATCATCATCATCATCATCATCATCATCATCATCATCATCATCATCATCATCATCATCATCATCATCATCATCATCATCATCATCTCTATTACCAAAGGTGGCCATCAATTGGTCAATCATCCTTTTGTGCATATTGTGGTAGAAGTCATAGAAGAAGATTACAATGAATCAGATCAGATTAAATCAGATTAGATTATATTAAATCAACTTAGATTATATAATCATCATTAAAATATATCTCGTCAATCCGTCTGATTCCTTATTTTCTTTATCATTATATTTTAGTGAAGCATGCCAAGCCGTCCGTGCCAGCGCCCCCCTGCCAGCATCCAACGGTCCGGGCGCCACCAGCCCCCACCAGCGAACAATTGCTCGAGTCTCTGCGCAATGCTATTCTCACGACCAACGAGATCGTCGGTGGTGGTGGTGACCCCAAGGTTAAGAATAGCAACGCCCATCGCAACGGGTCCGTCGACCCCCCTGACGGTGCCCGGGTGAGGGGTGAGCTGTGGAGCCCGGGGGTTGGGGGCTGTGAGAATCATCTGATACCGCCTCCGGGGATTTTTAGCGACGACGAGGATGAGGGTGTGACGCCCGACTGGCGACTGGAGGTGAACAGGGTCCCGGAGGGGATTGGCGGGGGCGATGTACTTCTTCTGCCACCACCCGAGGAGTTCGATGTTGATGGTGTGTCGGAGAGTTTCGTGGGTAGCTCGGATGGTGGGAGGGTGGTAGGAAGTGGACTGTCTGGAGATGGAATTGTGCTGCCCCCACCGGCGGTTTTCGACAATGGATCCGAAATAGATGGATGCTGCATGAAGGATGACGTCAAGAATGACGAGATGGTGCTGACGAATAGCGGGGGAAGAATTGTGACCGGGGCCCATGCGCTCGCCGTTGGAAAGGTGGAAGGATTGCCAGGTGTTGTTACAGTAGTGCCTGCTGCTGTGGCATTGCCAGGTGTTGCGTTAGCATCGGGGTCTGTTGGTGGGGTGGAAATGAGGAGAGGAGGTGACGAAGTTGAGGGGAAGATCATCGGGGGAATGTTTTCGGTTCGCGAGATTTGTGCCTTGATCGAAAACGATCGGATGTTCGTCCTGCAGGGAGTGATGGATGAGGAATGTTCGGACAGAAGATTGCGACGCAAATCAGATTCAGCTTCTGATGGCACTGTAGGGAAATTGCAGCTGAAACAAGTTCCACGTTCAAAGTTAGAACCGAAACCGGTTTCAGCATCTTCCAGCACGGAGAAGTTAGAACTGAAGACTGTTTCAGCATCTTCTAGCACGGAAAAATTACAGCTGAGACCCGTTTCGGCATCTTCTAGCACAGAGAAATTGCAGCTGAAACCAGTTTCAGCATATTCTAGCACAGAGAAATTGCAGCTGAAACCAGTTTCAGCATCATCTAGCACGGAAAAGTTAGAGCTGAAACCAGTTTCAGCATCTTCTAGCACGGAAAAGTTAGAGCTGAAACCAGTTTCAGCATCTTCTAGCACGGAAAAGTTAGAGCTGAAACCAGTTTCAGCATCTTCTAGCACGGAAAAGTTAGAGTTGAAACCAATTTCAGCATCTTCTAGCACGGAAAAGTTAGAGCTGAAACCAGTTTCAGCATCTTCTAGCACGGAAAAGTTAGAATTGAAACCAGTTTCAGTGTCTTCAAGCTTGGAAAAGTTAGAGGATAAACCAGTTTTAGTATCTTCTGTCGTTGAGCTGAAACCAGTTTCAGATTCATCAACTTTGAATATTGAAGATGTGAGAAATGACACGGCATCAGAGAAGGCTGCTGCTGCAGGTGCGGTTACCATGGAAACAACGGCTGTTCAAGATGCCCGTTGTCATGGTGATGCTACGAAAGGCCCAAGTTCACTGAAGCTGATTGCTTTGGATGCAACGAAGAAACTACAGGTTGCGGGGACGATAATTCTCGAAAGGGAGATAATAATATGTGGAGCGGTGCCAACCTTCCACGTGGAAGGAAATTCCTCAGCTGCATGCTGCAGTGGTGAACTCTTATCAGAGTCAAAAGGAGTTGATGATGATGACGTGCTGAACACCAAATTGATTCCTGGAATTTCCGCCGATGATATTCTTCCCAGCGCTGGGTCCTGTATAACCACCGATGCACCAAAAGCCCCCAATGCCAACCACGCGGCACCACCAGCTGCCGCCGGAAGCCAGACTGCAGAGGCCGCGACACCTGTGGAGCAAGATAAGACCAATGCTGCTGCTGCTGCTGCTGCTGCTGCAGCCGACCTAGAGAGGCTGTCACCCGACCCAGATATAGCTCCACCCGACCCAGATAAGATGCCGCCTTACCCGGATGCATTAGAAGACTCAAAGACATTGGATTATGATAATCGTGCTGTATCATTGGAGAGTGGAGAGAGGAGGGTGGATGGTAGTGCGAAGACCCCTGAACCTGTTTATCCGGCTATAAACACCGGGGAATCAGAATCCGACGCTTGTGGCTCGGCCGGGGCTGTAGGCCTACAGAGATCGGCTGGAGAAGAAGAAGGTGGGGCTAGCGCAACAACAGCAGTGGAGCGAAATCCGAAACCCGAGTCGATAGTTAAAACACATCTGTGGAGCGATACAGCGGTTGCGAGAGTCCTACATGTAAACGCCGGTATCTCAACGGACCTAAGACCCAAGACCGGAGGAGGATTGCTATTATGCGAGACCGGAGTTGCGGAGATAAGGTCGTCTGGAGTGGGTAGGGAAGAAGAGGAAGAGGTGGAAGAGGAAGGGACGGGGAAGTGGAGACCGGAGGGAAATTCGTCAACGGATAATGAAGATTATAAGTCGGCGGCTGGAGTCGGGAGAGTAGCGTCTAGGGAGAGGCGGAAGATGGAGGTCATGCGAGTGGATGTAACGGAGAGCATGGAGCAGACGGAGAACGAGAGGCACTTCATCAGCAAGACGGTTACGACGACCATGACGCAGGAAACGAGGTCGGCCGCGGTTGGCACGCCCCCGCCCTCGTCTGTTGGCATGGCAGCCAACAGTGGTGCCAGGCCGAAGACGGGGAGTATGTTTGCGGCGGGAAGCGACGGGAAGATGGAATCGGCGCACGAGGACGGAAAAGGGTCAAAGGAAAGTATGGGACTGCTGGGGGAATTGAGGAAGAACAAACCTGGCATCGAGGGATTGAAGGAGACAAGTGTAGCGGTGGAGAAGGGGGCTGATCGTGCAACAGGTGGTAGGGTTCCTGCTGGAAAGCAGTCATCCGTGTTCGACATGCTGCTGGATCAGAGGGAACTGAAATCGGATCGGAACAGTTGGTCGGTTTTCGAGCGAAGGGAAGCGTCGCGACATCAAACGGAAACGAGTTCGATCGGTGCAGTCCCAGCCCCTCTGAACATCACCACCTCCGAGTTCAATGCGTTCGTCCCATCCCCTAGTCCTTCGAGTCCAATTGGTGCCTCTGCAAATGCGCCAATCGCCAGCAGAAAGGACGATGTACCTTCGGTGGCGAAAGGCAGTCCTGCACTTTCAACTGCTTCCAGTTCTCCAACTGTGCCTCCCAGTGATGCAACCGACTTCAAGGATGACGTTTCAGTCGCGAAAGAAAGTCCCCGGAGTCCTCCTCCTCCGACCTCAGCGTCCAGCCCTTCGCCGGCGCTCTCCAATCGGGTAACGGAACGCAAGGAGGAGGTCGTCCGCGTCCCACGCCCTACCAGTCTCATGGTTCGACCGGGTAAGCCCCCTCGACATTCAATCTCCCATCCTTCGACTCCTACAACCACTCACCTAAACGCCACCGAGACATCATCCCACGCCACAACGACCGCACCTCTTGCCACGCCAGAAGAGTGCTTCGACGATGTTCCCTGTTCGAACCGCAGCCGCCAGAGCTCCGTGGGACCGAGTCGAAGCCGGCAGAGCTCCGTGGGACCCTGCCGGAGTCGCCAGAGCTCCATAGGATCGTTGCTAGGATACCAGTTGCCACCGTCGGGCGTGTTGACGCATTTCGTGGTTGTGGCGATTGATTTTGGAACGACGTACAGCGGATATGCGTTTAGTTTCACTCGCGATCCGGAGAGCATCCATATGATGCGACGGTGGGAAGGTGGAGACCCTGGCATCGTCAACCAGAAAACACCGACGACTCTTCTTCTGTCGTCCGATGGAAAATTCCACTCATTTGGATTCGCCGCCCGTGACTTCTACCATGACCTTGACGCACAGGAAGCAAAGAAATGGCTCTACTTCGAGAAGTTCAAGATGACGTTGCATCATAATGCGGTGAGTCTCAGACTCTTCATTTCTTCGGTTTTTTCATCAGTGATGAACTCGTTTGTTTGTTCATGCATATTACATGTGTTTGTTGATTGGTTTGTTGGTTTATTTGTGTCTTGGCTTGTTCATCCACTGGTTTGTTTGTACCTTCGCTCGTTTGTTTATATTTGTGTTAAGGATTTTTCATTTATTTTGCATATCTAATTCGTTCACACATTAGTTTTTGTTTAGTAATTCTTTCGCTTATTCGTAAGTATTAAGTAGCCTATATAGACAAATCTATATATAATTCACCTATTCATATATTTATATATGAATAAGTATTAAGTATATATACGTATCTATATATTATTCACTTATTCATATATTTCACTTTTTCATATATTTATAAGTATATATAAACATCTATATATATTTCACTTACTCGTATAAAAATTTGTATATTTTCGCCAATTCAATCATTTGCTTATTCTCTTTTCTTGAATTTATTCTTGTATTCATTTGTTTCTTAATCTACCGTAACTCTTGTGATGCTCTGTTTTCTGCAACTTGACTTTTTGGAAACTGAAGTTATCCATCGAAAACAATTCATTGTTTGTTCGGGTCGTTTATTCATTCGCTTTCAGCATTTTTTTTATCATTCTTTCAAGGTTATGCAGGCTATCTACTTAGCTGGCAGCCCACCCGAGCTTTGAAAGAGAACACAGTCTGTGTATGTCTTTGTAAGAGGTGCTTATTTATAACCACCTCGCGCAATTCCCTGTCCAGAAGGAAAGACGTATTTCGAGGAAGAAGCCACTCCAGCTATAGGTGGATGGCCGACTCCTTTCCAGCGACTGATAGTGTTTACTTCTGGACAACTTACCTGCAGATGTATATCTTGCTGTATCCTCGGAACTGTTTGGGCTACTTTTCCTTCAAGGTTAAATCGGCCATAATTCACGTTCCTTAATCGCTTGTTCTTGTCGGTTCGCGAAGTTTGATCAGACTTTTGGATGACTTCTTTGCTGAGTTTAGATCTTATTTTCGGCTACTTCTTTACTAGGTTAGGGTTTTACCTTTTTAAATTACTTATTTACCTTCTTTAAAGTCTTTCCTTTTCACCAGTTCCTTACTAGATGTACATGTAGGCTAGGTTCTAATTTTCTTCCAAGTTTTTACAAGCTTACTTTGCGCAATTCTTTACCTGGTTAAGGTCTTTCTTAATACTTTTGAGCCACTTGCTTTTGCTCATTAAGGGGTGTACTTTAGTAGCATTTCTTATAAGTTTCTTACCGCGTGGGGCGCGGTGGTGTAGTGGTGGCGTCGTTGCCTTGAAGCCGGAAGGTTCGGGGTTCGAATCCACCTCGCCGCGTAAGGACCTTGGGCAAGTCCTTCACTCACAATTGCTCAGCGCTTCGGCGTGAAACTCCGATGCAGTGTCCGCTCTGCATTCGGGAGCGCCTCTGAGTAGAGAGCTTGAAGGGGCGCTATAACAAGTGCACATACAAACAAACAAACAAACAAGTTAAGATCTTATTTTTCGGCCACTTATTTACCTGTTTAAGGTCTTATTTCTGGCTCACTTCTTCATTAGGTTGGGATCTTACTTTAGAGCCAATTCTCTACCAACCAGGTTAATGTCGTACTTTTGGACCATTTATTTTCTAGGTTAATGTCTTAGTTTTAGGCAATTTCTTTACTGGGCTATGGTCTTATTTTTGGTCACTACATTGACGTCTTACTCTTGAGCCAGTGCATCACAAGGCGGGTTTCCTTTTACTCCGTTTCCTCACTATGGTATTAAAGGTCTTATTTTTTAAAGCTACGTCTATAGGCCTACCAGGTCTTTCCTTTTGACCACAACTCTACCAGGTTATAATCTTACTTTTGATCCACTTGTTTGGCAGGTTGACGACCTAGTTACTAGTTGCATAACTTCTTTATGTGCGAGCTCTTGCACATACCTTACAGCTATTCTTATGCTGTGATGGATTATCACAGGTTGTAAAGGAATCCTGCTGCACACATATTCATTATTCATGTACTTGCTTGTCTGCAGACAGTCAGACATAGACAAAACACAAATATAGAAGGACATAGCCATATCGTCTTAGATAGATAGACACACATAGACAGAGATGCGTACAAAGACATATGCAGAGAGACAGACAGACAGACATATGCATACATCTTGATGGATGGATGTATGGATGGGTGGATGGATGGATGGGGTGGTGGGTGGGTGGATGGATGGGTGGTGAGTGAGTGGGTGGGTTTGGATGGATAGATGGATAGACGGATAGATAAGAAGGGAGGTAGGTAGCAGACAGGCAGGCAGACACTTAGGCAGATGCACTGCGGCCGTGTCTAGGGACCTAGGTGAAATCTTCTACCAGTAATCAGAACCTGCCGCCATGATATTTAAATTTAACCACCAAATCAACGTTTCTTTCCAGCTTCTACTTAATTGCAATTAAATAATCCGATCGTTCCGTCTGATAATTTGATGTCTCTAAACCTTTCTCTTTCTTCCATCCGTCCCACCCTTGGAGGTCAACTGTAGGTCACTGGAAGAATTCCGCAGCCGTTAGTCACGGCTGTTTTCACTCGATCCAGTCTTAATGGTCCATTAATAATGGAGCCAGCACTCCGCTTACATCTGGACAAGCTGTCTCCCTCCTCTTCATCCTCATCCTCCGTCTTCTCCTCCTCTTTCTTCTTCTCCTCCTCCTTCTCCTCTTTCTCCTCCTCCTAATCCAGCCAATCATTTCCTCCTTTATTTAGATAACAAATTACAACCGGTTGTACCCAAGACCTTTCAGCTGACGTTAGTGCAAGGGAACTTTGGTTGAACTGGATTCCTACCTACGTAGGCTACTCACACATACACACGCACACGTACACGCTCACACTGGCACACGTACGTGTGTGTGTGTGTGTGTGTGTGTGCGCGCACATAACAATTCATTTGTATGTGTGTATAATTAGTGGATATAATCTGTGCATATGAATATATGTGTATATAACTATAGATTGTGTGTTTGGTTGTGACTTCATATGTCATGTATATATTGTATTTGTATATATGCACACTATGCAAGGCACAGACACTCATAGACAGATTAAAGTAGAAAGATATTTGTAGACTGTAGACAGACAGACAGACATTATGAGACAGACAGACACAGACAGACAGGGGCGCCGTTAGGCGTACGCACTTACGCAAGTGCGTACAGCGCGGAAAGGCAAAAAAAATAAAAAAAATTGTAAATTAAAGCGTGAAATATTATAAGCGATGAAATTCTATTGAATCTATTTCAGTAGTGGACCACGTCCACTTCTCACTCACTGCATGCCCATTAAAGATCGTCATAACAGTTCATAACTTCATTTCGCATATTCTTATTTTGTGCAAGTTGTGCGTACAGAAAAAAGTGCGTACAGAAGTTGTGCGTACAGAAAAAAGTGCGTACAGAAAAAAAATCCTGGCGGCGCCGCTGCAGACAGACATAGAAACAATAAATGAGGACATAGCATCATGAGTTGGACTGACACTTAGAGAGCAATGTACTTTAAAAATGATACAAGTAAGTAAGTAAGTATATTCTTTGTTGTATGGGCTCCGTTCTATACAAACATCATAATTATAATAATGAATAATCAATGGTCAATATACATATGAGACATTCCTGCTACAAAAGTTGTTTTCATGTTGTGATTATCGGTCAGCTATACTTTAAAAAGAAAACATTCTCATAGCCTACGTATACGATCTGAGTCAAAGAAAATTATAGGTCAACGGCTTTTAGAGGACAGGACTGTGGAGGGCATTTATTTGTACCCATCGCTGCTAAATGGCTGGCGTCGGAAATTTATCTGGGCCACGTCTTCTTTATGTGCTGAGTGCTGACCAAAAGATGCGTTTGAATTGCATATAATTATACGGAAAAAGCGTTTCGAAGGTGAATATCTTGACACCTATAGTGTGTGTGTGTGTGTGTGTGTGTGTGTGTGTGTGTGTGTGTGTGTGTGTGTGTGTGTGTGTGTGTGTGTGTGTGTGTGTGTCTTGAGGCAAGCTTTGTCTTATCTGCCGTGGCTTTTTCATCCATCCTTGGTCGTGGTCACGTGGTGGATTCCTTCGCTCTGTGGCCCAAGGTGACCTGGTTAGATAAAGGGCCGCTCCTGTCCCGGTTAGTCTAATCTGTACAGATAGGGAATTAGGGATGTATGTCTTCTGTGGTATATTAAACGCCCATGCATATGATATTAACACTCTGCAAGATACATGATGTAGCCACGAACAAACTTGCACACATGCATAAACTTCGCCACACTCTTGCACTCTGGCAATGCCAGTCCCAAGCCTTGGATAAATTAGGGGGGCGACGGTAATGATCTTTGTTATCACATATGTATCGTACTATACTACTACTACACATGCAAAAATTTTATCGTAGTTTGCTACAATGGTAATATGTCGTGAATTGGCGAGTCGTTGCCACTTAATCTCGTCGATGCTGTGGTTAATTTCGGAGATTTCAATATCCGGCTAAAAGATCTCATCCAGTCATTTCATTGAAAATAAACAGCGTCAAGAAGCCGTATAATTTTACTTACGGTCCCTCTATAGAAAACGTCTACATTAATACGTCTATATACATGTATAACAAGCACATGCAATTATCTATAGGCCTATATAATTATATATGTAGTATTATACACACAATACATATATATATATCTGTATCAAAGGCGGATACAGAAATTTTCGAAGGGGGGGCCAAAATTTTCGGTCTTGTTGTTTGGGACAGGGGAAAAATTCATTCGTCCAATTTCCTTGAAAAGTATACCATTTTACACGCCAAATTAGTTGATGACCTTTTTTTAATCGTCAGGCATCATAGTCGGGAGTAATGTTATCCTGCTTTTCTCTCCTGCTGCATTTATTTAATGGCTTGTTGATACCAACTGGGGGGCCACGTCCCATGCAATTTTCAAATGGAAGGGGGGGTGGCATGGCCGGATTGGCCCCCCCTGGATCCGCCCCTGATCTGTATAGTTATATACATGTTTTAATGGTATTAATTGGTATGGAATGCGATCTTGGTTCTGATGAGTGACATCTGGTGTGTCGATTCCTCAGATTCCAACAACATTATAACCTGTATCACTTATAGTGAGAGTTCCGGTCTCAGTTCCCATCCATTGAATATGTGATCCACTTAAGTTCACTCCTTCCTGTTCTTGCGTTTTCCTTAAACTGGTTTCCAAGTCATCAGGCAGGTTAAAAGGTCACATAGCACATACAAATTGTGAAATCAACCAAGACGTTCATCAATCGCTGAAATGATCCTGGACACGTAAATTACTCTGCACATTCATAAATATAAATATATAAATATATATTGTTTAAATATAAGATCATCATAACATATGGTGCATTAAATCCACTTTGGACATTGAAATCAAACCGGGGCATTCAAGTGCTATTCCACGTTAATGACACCTTGGCCATTTAAATGATGCAGGACTTTTAAACTATCTAGTGTGGCACTAGGAATATTTTCAGCCTAAAGACACTGTGTGGTATAACAAATATCATTATAGCCTCGCTGTTATCCTCCTGTTTATTTACGCTTTTGACTGGCACCCCCAAGTGCAAGCGATGACAGAGGATATTTAAATGACTCAGAACATTCAAATTATATAGTGCACTAAAGTCACCTAGTACCGTACGTTATAAATCACTCAGAACATAAACATATGGCACACTAAAGTCACCCATGGTATTTAACAACCATATAAATTAAAATAGCGATTAAACTCAGTGCACTAAAATCATCCAGGATATTCAAATTTGTTGTCGTTCATGCAATTTGTGAATGGTGAGCAGTGCACCATGCATATAATTATAGAGGTGAACTCTAAGATCTCCAATTAACATACAGAGTTACAGACTTAAGTCTGGTGTGCATCAGGAATTTTAAAAAAGATCGGTCTGGTATACATGGCCGTCTGTTCAACGATGGTTATGGCACATTTAATATCTGTGTGAAAACGCTGAAGGCATCCAATGAACATTGAGGATAAACGATTAAACGTGCATGGAGAAATATTAAACAGTCAACGTTTTCTGTCTGTCTGTGATTAAAACACTTGATGACTGTGTGGCTCATTTGACATTTGTTATGGGTTGATATCGTCTGGCACTGTGTGAATGTGATGGGTGATGGGCAGTGCGCGCCTGTCTGTCTTCGGAAGCTCTTGACTTTAGCTTCGGCTTGCTGTAGCTGGTTGCCACTCTCACAGTAGAAGTAAGTTGTAGGTCTCGCAATTTTATAGGCGTATATTGCTATGAATGAATTGATCAACAAATCAATCGAGTTTTTTTATTGCAGCCAATTGTAACAGTTAGTAGAGCACGAATTAGACAACAGGCAATATCATAATTTATTACAAAGAAAAACCATTTCCCTTTCAGCTTCGTTAATAAATCGGGGTTGGGGGAGGGGGTAGGCCCATATGTTACCGCTGAGTTTTCTGACAAAATAAGAATTCAGTTCAGTCATTCAGTTCACGTATACGTATTATAATGTAAATTCATATAATGCATATTCATTCATTCATTTTAAGAATTTATATAGCGCGTTTCAAGAAGCCCGCTCAGAGGCGTTCCCAGTCCAACGACGGTTATACAAATGGGTATTCAGGACCCTGTAAATTTGTAAAACAATGATTAGTCAACCCTGTGGGTAACAATCGTATATCTAAGGGGCAGTGTTCAAACAAGATAGACCTACATACAAATTTTAGGCCTCTGCGTACATAGTACGTAGCCTACACATAAAAAGTTTGTTATAAATATTTTTATTTCATTGCTACTGAACTTTATATGTGATGTATGCTGATAGGAAAAGGTAGGCGTAGATAAAAACGCAGAATCGCAGATTTTAACCCAAACCACTTTTGTTGTTCTTGAGTCTGAAACTAGAATTGACGATCTGGGACTTTTCACGTAAACGTCCACTTTTTATGCCATGAATTAACACCCATCAACTGCTTTGGCGCCGCTTCTGCTTATTTGCAAGAATTCTATAGGCCTAGCCGTTCCTCTGCTCTGAATATATAATATATATATATATATATATATATATACAAATATATACAACGACGTCATGGTCTCTGCTCTTCCACACATTGTGAACTCGTCGTTCCCCGAGCATGAACTGCTCCTATAGACAGCAAGACCGTACCGCTAGGGGTGTTTTGGGTGTTTGGACTACCCCCCCTCAAGTGAAATAATGCTGCTATGAAATAATGCATTTACTGACACAATCCTGATGTAGGCCTAATGACTAAGGCGATTTCATTTGAAATGGCTCATTTTTATCTGCCATTTTACAATAGATTAAATCATCCTCCAAACCCGTATATAAGCTTGGTGCTATATGGAATGGGCCCCGTTGACTTTACACCATATGCCATAGGGTTTACTCAGATCATTTCATCGTGCAGCCTAAAAACTATCCTTTCCAGCCGATCCAGTTGGATCGAGAGCGCCCCTGAGTAGTAGGCCTTGCCATGATGGAGCGATATATAATTCTCCATAATATGATAGAATATAATAAGTCAAAGCTATAGCCATCTGCCTTATGAAGCAGCTGTTTTGAACAGAAATTGTTCTCTTGCTGCCATGAAGTTAAAAAGAGCAATTTGAGGTTAAGGGTGTTAGCTAAGTCGATTTTTACGACCTCACCTCTCTATCTCCTTCCACACCTTTACATCACGTCTTCAATCCTTATATATTCGTAATTTTCGTTCTGGTTCAGTACCTTGCTCCTAAGTGCTGTAATATGCCGAGCAAATTTCTGTCCAGGGTAGCGGCCTCTGTTGTCATAGACCCTATTCAAATCGGTTCATCATTCGCTACATGATGTTTAAGCAATCTATTTATTATAGCTATCGTGGTCGCAGTTTCTGTCAATCTTGTCAACAGATCTGGCAGTCAGAAGAACATTGTCTTTAACTCTCATTAAAACAATAATTCAGGGTATAACGGACAAACTAAATCGCTTAGAGTTTTATACCACAGAAGCTGGAGTTCCCCGTTTAATACAAGGCCTATATAATAATAGTAATAATAACAATTACATAATAATAATAGTAATAGTAATAATAATAATAATAATAATAATAAAATAATAACAACAGCAGCAATAATAATGATAATAATAACAACAACAATAATAGTAATAATCTTCATTTAGTTTCAAGCTGATAGGGTAGGCCCTACACACACCGCAGACTGATTAGGCGTACAATTCAAGGTGTGACGCATTATGATAATGATGACAGTAACTTATAACAGGAGTCGAATTTAGCTGTGGGCAGCCAACAGAGCGCCCATCACGTCGGACGTCCTACTGTTCACTTTGCCAACGCCATCTACCGATTGGAAGGTTGAGTTGAACTTTTGGAGGCTAGGGAGAAGCGATCCGACATCCGTGCGCTCTTCTTGCCAGAGTTATAATTAACCATCACCCTAAACCCCTCCCACGACCTTGCATGTATATACATATATATACACACACACACACACACACACACATATATATATATATATATATATATATATATATATACACATACACACACATATATGTATATATATGCATATAGATATATAATTATATACATATTATACTCCCGTATGCATATATGTGTATACGGTGCTAGTGCCCGTCTAGTGCACATTCTTTTCACTCGTTTAATGGCCAAACTGAGACAGAAGCCATAAGCCATACGGTACTCAGTCAGAGACATAATATTTTGATGAGGGTGAACTGGATCCAACAGTTTAGCGACATTTCGTAGCATCAAACGGATCAAAGGCCGTTGATGTTGATATAAGGAGAGATTTTTGTGTGTGTCTGGAATGCACAGCGGTCCAACCCGAGTTTTTGTTGTCCTGAACCATGTAAGGAATAAGACGAGGATGGAAGAGGAGAAAGAAGAGGAAGAGGAGAAAGAAGAGGAAGATGAATAGGAGGAATCCAGTAGGGAGAGCAAGGAGAGAGGAAGAGGGGGAGGAATAGGGAAAAGGATGAAGAGGAGACGAAGGAAGAGGATGAAGAGCATGGAAGAATATCAAGTGGAAAAGGAAAAATTGTGTGTGAGTGGTTGCTTCCTATTACTATGCGTATTTGTACATGTGTGTATGTATGTATGCATGTGTGTGTATGCGTGTGTGTGCGTGTGTGTATGTATGTGTGTGTGTGTGTGTGCGTGCATACGTGTGTCTATGGTTTATAATTCTGTGTCGAATATTGTCGTCATGTAGGCATTCTATGCTTCACATGATAATTATGACATCTCTGTTGAGTCAGTATAATTATAGTTGTTGGCTCCGTATCACCTTGCACTTTATGTTGAACCTCACATTGTTCCGCTGTTGAATCTTTTTAATTATCGTCATTAGACTGTTTCAAAAAAAATTATTTTTGAAAACTGAAGTGGCTAGATGCTTAAGTGATGCCGTTTGGTGTTGTAAATAACTCCTTAAATTTTCATGAGATTATTCCACTGTTTAGTGACACCTCAACAGAGTTCTGTATTCTGTAATCAGTCATTGTGAATTTACCTTCATTTCCGTACATAAAAATACATTATTTTGTGCTGTGAGTGGCAGACAATCAGACACGGTGTAAGAGACTATTTATTTTCTTTACTTACTTGCATTTAAGATGCACTGTCAACTAGTTCTATCTGGAGAGCATGGTAAAGAGTTAGGAAATTCTAGATACATGCCAAATACGTGCCAGGCAGACCATTGATTGCTCATTATGACAGAAAGTTACTACCAGACCCTGATAAGGACCTGGTTGACAGGATGTCAATTTATTAACATTCATTCCTCATAGAACAATTATTGTTCTATGAGGAATGAATGTTAATAAATTGTTGGCCATTCCTGAACTCCTAGTGAACTGGTGAACTTATGGAAAACACTGTGATCCAAACATGACAAGACTGGAAAGATGTACCAGACTGGCTTGCAGGTCTTTGTTCAGATACAACCAGCTTAAACACTGGTGTTCAAACCGGTGCCATTATAGTCATTCAGCAGGCATTTGACAAATGTCCACTGTCACTGCCGGTGTAAAGGTTTCAAATTACCCCCTCCTAAACATTACCCCCCGGTAACTTGAAACCGGTTTCAGATTACCCCCCCCCCGAAAACTAGATTTGCATCAATCATCGCATCTATTGCACTAAAAAAATCAAAAAAATCATCCCGCTTCTTGTTTTGGTCTGAAGATTTTCATCCGTCATCCCACTTCGTGGTTTGCTATCAATATTTTGATCCGAAAAAAATAATAGCCTCGAAGCCATTTTCTCCATGTAAACTTCAGCGGCGAATAGTATTTTAGTTACAGATGAAAATATTGATAACAAACCACGAAGTGGGATGACGGATGAAAATCTTCAGACCAAAACAAGAAGCGGGATGAATTTTTTGATATTTTTAGTGCAATAAATGCGATGATTGATGCAATTTACAGTTTGCAGGGGGGTAATGTTTAGGAGGGGGTAATCTGAAACCTTTACACCGGCATCATATCTTTGAACTTGTTTCAGCTGCAGTTGTCAAACAATATTTCAAGAGTTCCAGGCTACAGATTGCAGCAATATGTAAGCTTATTCGATTCAAATAATAGTGGAATTTCATTGACAGTTAGCAAATACAATGTTCACACTGTATGCTGTAGCCATTGGAGCAAATCTGATTTCACAAGTGGTGAGTTTTGGTGGCTTGACCAGAAGAGGGAGGACAATTATAGGCCTCCTTCAGACTCAACTCAGCAGAGATATTCAACCGTGTCAGGATTGCCTCAAGTTCATAAAAATGGAACTAGATACTGGGTGCAAATGTCACTGTGTAATGATCAAGCACATTTCAGCCCTCCAGGAGCATATCACTGTGCCAGATGGATGGCAAAGGAAATTTGCTGTTCAAAAATTTACTTGTTCATGAACAATTCAAACCTACAGCACAAGAGCCAAAGGCTCCTCGACCCACCCTTGTCTGCTCACCATTAACACCAATGTGAAGGCCTGGTTAACTGCTCCAAACAGTTCAGACGTTCCACATAATGACCTCTGTTGCCTCTATACTTTGGAGTAATTTGGCAAGGATGACAGTCAAGTGGCAGACATTACACTGACGAAAATGAGACAGCATCTGTGGTATATGAGGGAGGATTTGATTGGTCTTGCATTGTTTCTGATTGTGTCTGGAATAGGGAAGAAAGATGTGATGATTGCTGTTCTGAAGAGACCACAGATGAAAACAGATGTCAGAAGGGTTTTTTTCAAAGTCAATTGAATAATTCCAGGAATTATAGATTAATTGAATTCTGTCACTGAAAGATCTATGCAGCTGTTCACTGCACTTACCGGGTAAAATTGATCCACATTGTCTTACAGATGATCAAATTATTTGGCCTTCCAGCCCTGCTTAGTTTGATGCCAAGCATAAGGTGGCAAGCATAAAAGTTATCAATGACTCTGTGGAACATGCTGTCTAATTGCAACGGAATTCAACTGTGCTCAATGGCAGCTTGTGTTTCAGATAGCCGAATATGATCGACGTCTCATGACGACTGCACTTAAGAAAAAGTACAGAGCTGACAAGACACATTCTAATCTTTACCTACATTACTGTGAACACTGAATAGTAGTGTGACATGACCTATGCACTATTTCACTCAAATATTTTGACCAGTTCAAATAAAAATGAACATTAAATGTTATTTAACAGTAAAAATGCCGTTTTCGTCATTTTACAAAACTTTGCATGTCCTGAGGTGTCACTAAAACTCATTGCATCTGCCTATAATTTTGCACTAATGTTCCTGATCCCAAACGGCACCAAACTAGGGTCTAGCCCAATATGAAATGAAAAATAATTTTTTTCCCTAACATTGGTGAATCGGCCTAATCGTCATCTGTTGTACTATTATGCAACTATTGTTCCTCGTATTATGATCGTCTGTTGTATATTGCATTGTTCCGCTGTTGTGCCTCATATTGTGCTGCTGTTGTACGTCATCCTCACATTGCATATCTGTTTTAGCTCATTTACATATATCTTGTACCTCTCAAGTCTCAAGTACCTCTCATTTACCTCTCAAGTATTTCTCATTTACCTCTCAAGTATCTCTCATGTACCTCTCAAGTACCTCTCGCTTACCTCTCAGGCACCTCTCGTTTACCTCTCAAGTACCTCTCATGTACCTCTCAAGTACCTCTCGTTTACCTCTCAAGTATCTCTCATGTACCTATCAAGTACCTCTCATTTACCTCTCAAGTATCTCTAATTTACCTCTCAAGTATCTCTCGCTTACCTCTCAGGCACCTCTCGTTTACCTCTCAAGTACCTCTCGTTTACCTCTCAAGTACCTCTAATTTACCTCTCAAGTACCTTTATCTTATATTATCTCTTAAATACCTTGCATTGTACCTCTCATTGTACCCCTCATTATGTAGGAATTGAACAAGGAGACAACGATAAAGGCGAGCAATGGTAAACCGTATCCTGCTCTGTCCGTCTTTTCGCACGCATTGACCTTCTTCAAGGACCACGCCCTTCAGGAACTGAGCGACCAATCATCGACGACCATCCTTAACGAAGACATTCGATGGGTGATCACCGTTCCTGCCATCTGGAAGGCACCGGCCAAGCAGTTCATGAGACAGGCAGCATACCAGGTATACGTAATCAGATTACCTGTCTGTCTGTCTGTATGTGTTTGTGTACCTGTCTATCTGTCTGTCTCTGTGTCTGTCTGTGTGTGTTTCTCTGGCTGTGTTTTTTTGTGTGTCATTCTGTCATTCTGTCTGTCTTTCTGTCTGCCTGTCTGTCTGTCTGTGACAGTCTGTCTGTCTGTCATTTTGTCTACGTTTCTGACTTTCTGTATGTCTTTCTGTGTGTCTGTCTACTTGTCTGTCTAACTGGGTGTGTGTTTGGTTGGGTGGATTGGTTAGTTTGGTGGCTGGTTGAGTTTTAATATGGATAATATTCCAAGAACTACATCCTCATTTTCGTTGACTTCCGTTTGACTGGAACATAGGCTGGAATCGCCTCTGCAGACAATCCCAACCAGTTGCTGAT
Source organism: Lumbricus terrestris (assembly GCA_949752735.1). Taxonomy (NCBI): domain Eukaryota; kingdom Metazoa; phylum Annelida; class Clitellata; order Crassiclitellata; family Lumbricidae; genus Lumbricus; species Lumbricus terrestris. The sequence continues at coordinate 1,670,541 of OX457043.1, read as the reverse complement.
CGCCCTGGAACCGGAAGCAGCTTCGATCTACGTTCGGAAGCTGCGTCTCTACCAACTGATGCCAGATCCACTGATGACCCAACTTCTGTCGAAGAGAGAACCAACACCAGATCCTCCTCTCAACAGGGACACAACGACATCAGACGACGAATTCGCCTCAGGTTGAATAAAAATACTAAATTATTATTACTGTTAAATTGTACAATTATGCAGTTGAAACAATTCACAAGACCGTAGATCACAGAATACACAAATCTTAACTATACTAACTGGACAGAGAGCCTGCAATACATGGCGCTAATAGCAGCCTTCAAAGCATATCCGCCCAACTCGAACTCGCTACCTCTCGCTCTCTGCGCCAGCGTGTTATCCATTACTCAACCGGGAAGAGTAGGCCCCTAGCGTGTAGCTTTACCAAGTGGCACCATATGTGCCAAGTAACCGATATTCGATAGGCTTAAGCGGTTTTATGCCAAGATGTGTCCACTTTAATTTACCTGGCAATTAAATTTCATCTGGTTATTGTTATAATGTTTTTATTCAATTGTTGATTTTTTGTCTTTAGTTGATTCCGTTAAGTACAAGACATTACCGTCGTCAAGCAGTTATCGTCATTCCATATCGCCATCTTCAACGACGACGAGTGTTGGACAGGAGGTCGAAATCGAAGGTAACTCTTCTTCTTACTGGTCTCATATATTATTATTATTATTCATGTTTTATTATTATCATTATTAATTATTATTTTTGATGAGTTCTTGCTGCTGTTCTTGTCACTGTTCTTGTTGTGGTTCTTATCACTGTTCTTGGCATTGTTCTTATAATGTTAGTATGAATGTTATTTATATTATTATTATAGATCAGTTCTAGTCGCTGTTCTTGGTATTAATTATCATTATCATTATTATTTTTTATCGTTTTATCAGTTCTAAAATCTTACACGCCAAAACTGTTTACGCATTTAAAACAATCACCTGTAAATGATTTAATTTGCAATCTGACTCAATTGTGTGTTGTGATGTATGTATAGGCTACACCAGTGCCTAAAGTGTGGGAAAAGAAGTGCCTGCATGGACGCCCCTTACTTTTCCATGCCGTGCTGGCCAATAAGTGGCAGGACGGCATTCAGATTTTCAAATAAGTGTATGGACGCCGTCCATGACCATCCAGGCACACTTTAAGCCCTGGGATACACAACTTTTCTGGGTTTTTTTTCAAAAATAAGATGATTGTCAAAAGACGTGTGGAGTTATTTCAAGTAGTCCGTGTGTATATATAGGTATGCCCCCTCAAGAAATAAAGCGCTGCTATGCTGCTCTTTCTTATAAGGCAGTTTGTCTGCTTAAAAGAGGTGTGGAATTGCAACAAGCAGTCGTTGGATCCATTTGGCATAAAACAGCGCAGCTATTCTGGTTTTCTATAAATCATTCAATTATTCCACTCAAATGAGGCATAAAGTTAAGTTATTTTGAGCAGCTTTCGCCATTCATGTGGCATAAAAATATTATATTCGCCTGTTGTGTAGAATTTCGATATGGCCAACCCAATGAATCTGACACGAGCTTAATTCTATAATTTAAGCTCATCTGAAGGGCAAAGGTAGGTTGCAAACTTAACAGTATGTTGTTATCACCTTAATCGTAAAGAAAACCAAATTGAAGATACGTAAGGGGACATTGAACCCCTGTCACCAGAGGACTGATCAAGGACCTATAACATAATGCCCTGCCCAATGGGAGCGCTTCTGAAAGTCTCTGGCTGCAAGATATGCTTTACAAATGGTCAGATACGATATAATACATAAACCGTTTCCAACATCAACTTCCCCCTCAAGCTTCTTATCTTTACCGCATTTAGGCTTGAAGACCGTATTATTTAATTATTATTATTATTATTATTATTTTTAATATTATCATTTTATTATTATCATTATTTTTTTGCCCCGAGGTAAACATGATCCCTCGGGGACTTCAACACTCATGATAAAATCAGATTTGTCTTAAATGGACCATATTCGTCAAGGCCCCAGTTGGAAAAAGTACCCCTAAAAGCAACATAAGTGCTGAATCGTTATTATTATTATTAATATTATTACTATTATTATTATTATATCATCATCATCGTATCGCATTGGTACCGTCATTACTTTTTTGTTATCATTATTCTTGTTATTAGATCTAGGCATACACTATTTCCCGAACGAACGAACGAATGAATGAATGAATGAATGAACGAATGAATGAATGAAGGAAAGAATTATTAATTTATTCTATTTCTCATTTTGTTTTTGGTTGAAGGTACGAACTACATGGTGGTTGACTGCGGAGGAGGAACAGTCGACATAACGGTTTATGAGATGGAGTCTGGTTTCGGACATCTAAAGGAGCTACACAAAGCCACAGGAGGACCATATGGGTCACTCGGTCAGTAACAATCTTAAGTAATGATTGTAATGTACCGGTATTGTCTGTTAACTCTCCTAACGAGTCATTGTTTCAAGAGTCAACTAATCTGTTTACAAGATTAGATGTCAGTAGGGACTGGAATTTTGACACCAATGAACACAATGCATGGTAGGCTAATATGGGTGATCTAGTCGAGTCACCCAGTATAGGGCCAAGGTTCCAACATCAGTATAGGTTCCATCCTTTTCCTGGGTAGGTCCCATCACTTGCATGCATATGTCCAAACTTGTGAGCTATAGTTGACAATGCTAACTAATCCAGGTAGATATAGGATTACATGGGTATGGCCTACTGTCAATTGCTTCCTTTCTTAATATACTTGATGCAATATAACCTAACGCCATTCTATCTGATGTTTATTTTTGTGTATGCATGATCAATGTAATAACAAAAGGCACAAAATATTTTCTCCCGACATCAACGTGGCTGTTAAAGCCCAACAATATCGATTGGTCTGTTTTTCCTCTCAGGAATTGATTTAGAGTTTGAGAAATTGCTGATCGGTATCTTTGGAAGCGAATTCATCGAAGCGTTTCGAACGAAGCGTCCTGCGGGATGGGTCGATCTGTTGATTGCATTTGAGTCACGCAAGCGAACAGCAAGTCCGTTCAAGAACAATCATCTCAACGTCTCGCTGCCTTTCTCGTTCATCGATTACTACAAGAAGTACAAGGTTTCTAAACCAGATGCTCACTTCGTATTCTTTACGCTTCCAAACCGTTTGTGCTCAGTAGTGTGATTTGATTAACGTACTGGAATCAGAGAAAGTAAATAATTGATTAGATTCTAAAGAGCTATGATAGTTAATGGTAAGTAAGGATTTTCTTTATGTCTCCATTTTCAGTTCACAATGGGACTTAGGAACATATTTATATTGGATTTAGGACTTTTGCGCTATTGTAAAAATTTGTACTATTGATTGGCTATGATGTACGTATATTATACTTTGTCTGTAAACCTATACCAAAATACCGATAGCAATTGGTATAATTATTAAAGAATAATCTAATATTTTTGTCTTTTCCTTTTGCTGCTGACAGGGTAGTCAGGTTGAGAGTGCAATTCGCAAGTATGGGAACAAGGAGGTGACGTGGTCATCGCAGGGAATGCTCCGTCTCACTCCGACCGCCATGAGACGACTTTTCCAACCAACGCTCGACCACATCAAGCAAGCAATCGGAGATGTACTCAACAACCCCACCACCAGAGGTCAGACCAATGGAGATGGTGATCATGGATTTATATAGCTCCACTTCAACGTAAACTCCTCAGAGGCACTCCCGACCCGACACCAACCACAATAAAAGAGAATGGTCTTGAAACGCTTGCGGTAAAGCGGCAGAGAGATGCCAAAGTTCATTACAGTGACTAATAGGTAACTTATTTCAGAAAGATGGATCAACCATAGCAAAGCTTTTATGCATGATTGCAGAAGTTCGAGCCAAAGGGGCAGCCAGATCACTTTATAACGAACTTACATTAATTAGTCCAAAAAGGTACAATAATTTAGATTAAGCAGATTTACTGTATTGCAATACTACATGATAAACAAAAATGTAGCAAGCGTTTGCTGTTACGCTGCTATTATCTTCAGATATCAAGTACATGTTCCTTGTCGGTGGATTTGCTGAGTCGGCGATCCTGCAGATGGAGATGCGAAAGGAGTTTGAGCATCTGCTGAGGATCCTCATACCACAGGACGTCGGACTAACGATTCTCAAAGGTTACGACCGTCAGAAACTTTCATCACTCACACACACACATACACACGCACGCACAAACACACACGCGCTCACGCACACACCGATGCATCCTGCAGGGTCGCATTAAGTATATACAATGCCCTGCCTCATGGCAACCCACCTGTCAACAATGCAGGTGTTTATAACTACAGGGCATACAGTCCCTTAAACTGACATTTATATTAATGGATACTTATATTTCCAGAGATGGACATGATTAGTAAAATTGCTCACTAACTAAAATTAGAATTGGTACTAAAATTTCCTACTCAATTAATTACGAGTGTTGTGCCCACAGAGCAGCACATTTGACTCCGTTTAATTTCTTAATTTTATCAAGAATTTTATAATATGTCAACTTGTCAAGTAAATGTCAAGCAGCCAAAAGTGTGGCGTAAATAGTTGGCCATCATAAAGATTAATATACTTATATTCATAGGCGGAGACCTGGGCCGAGAATTGAAAGGGGGGAAGGAAAGACGCGAGATTTTCCGAAATCTCGAAAAAACAAATTATTTTTGCCGCCAAAAAAGTTGATGATTTTTTTTAGTCATCTGGCAAAATCTCGACGAAATTTTCTATTTTCGCCTCCAAAAAAGTGGATGACCTTTTTTTTAGTCTTGACGCTCAACGATTAGGGGGGGACAAATACATGGGCCGTCCCCCCCAACACTTCCATTGGGAGGACCGTCCCGCTAGGTCTCCGCCCATGCTTATATTGGATTTAGGTTGATGTGTGTTATTTTAAAATATATGACTTTTGATTGGCTCAAAGGATGATGAACGTTTAGGCCTGTCTGACTGTGCACCAAACTGTGGTCGATTAAAGAATATTCTTTTCTAATCTTACAATTAGACTTATATCTATATGTTGGAGCTCATTTGTGTCGACCCACTCTGCCATTGTCAGCTGTCAATTATAAAACTGTTGTTTGTCATTGTCGTATGGTCAGGTGCTGTCTGTTTCGGTCTCGATCCGACAATCGTCAGCGTCCGTCGAAGTCGCATGACGTATGGTGTCGGTGTCCTCAACCGCTTCGTTCCCGACAAACACCCGCGAGCGAAGATGATTACAAAAGACGGAGCACAATGGTGCACTGATGTATTCGACAAATTCGTTGAGGTCGATCAGTCTGTTGCGGTCGGCGAAACCGTCGTTCGCAGCTACGCACCAGCGAAAGCCGGTCAAAAATCAACGATAATCCATATCTACTCGTCGGAGAAACTCAACCCCCTGTATATCACCGATCCTGGGGTGAAACGCTGCGGAACGCTGTGTCTTGATCTTACCGACGTTCAGTATAGGCACAGTCAGAAGCCGCGGCGGCGAGAGATCCAGGCGAGGATGACTTTCGGAGACACGGAGATCAAGGTTACGGCGCTTGATGTCGCAACCGGAAAGTGTGTCCGTGCAGCAATAGACTTCATGAACAAATGAAGAAATGTGTTTGTACGCGGTTGACGAGAGAAATTCCGGGGGCAGAGCAGTCACGGGCCCCTAAACTATCTTAAGGATTTATGGGAAATTTTTAGAAGTAAATTCAAATAGTAAAAATGTGGGTATGATCGATCGACCTACGATTTTATATTTATGCATTCAATATGAATTATTATTCATTTGTTTGTTTGATGTTTGAACTGACTGTAGTTGATAATCTCTTTAATATTATATTTAAAAAGGTACAATTCCTAAACTTTGTGTTTAATATATAACTACGTAGCCTGGGCCCCTAAAAAGTCACCGGGCCCACATTTGCCCCTGCCCATCCCTGTCGATGACCGTATGCATGTATAGGTTAATGGGACCATGCAAAGAGGGGCAAGAGGGCACTTACTTAACCGCCACTACTGGAAAATTCACACCTATTTTTAAGTATTTTTGGCATTTAACAAATTTCTTTGCACTAACGATACAAAAGTGAAACTCAGAAATTTACATTAAATACCTCTATGAAAATTATCCATGTTCTTAATTTCCTGATTTGCATTTTTTAGCCTCATGCTATACAATTTAATAGCTAACCCTGACCAAGCTTGTGCTTTGCCCCTCCTGCAAAAATATTTACAGGCACCCATGATAAGGTTGTACACATTACATGCCAAGTAATACATGTATTTCTGTTAAATACCAAGATCTGAAAATTTGTAGTTTGTATGACATGGCATCATTGTTGTGGTTACTACCACTGTAGCCATGACAGAATTTAAGAGGTTTCGCCATTTGTCATGGTCACTGAGTATGAGTTGAGTCTTGAAAAGTTAATTTTTTTGGTAATTATTTATCATGGAGGGTTTGAACTCATAGTTCCCCATAAATACGCCCCTACTCTGTAGTAGCTGCCAGTTCTTATATGGAAACTACTCTGGTATTTACCCATCTTCTTATGTGCACCTCTTTACAGAGCCTACTGCATCGGAATATAGAGGCGCTTTGTCGTGGCTACTAATTTAATAGTAGGAGATTTGTCTAGCCCACTAGTCACTACTGCTTGTGAAATGTTTTAGAATAGTTTATTTTATTTTAATTCAATCTTGTGAATGATGATATTGTAGTGTGCCTATAAATTTATATGACACCACACTGCAGTGAGCTATAATCATATTTGCTGTTTGGGTATAATTAACATAGTCTAAACTCTAAGCCTCATGCCCAAGATGGCTACTGTGGGAGCGTTGAGTCAAGTCCTTCACTCATTATTGCTCTATTCCAGCGGTTCCCAACCCGTGGCCCGCGGGCCAAAAGTGGCCCGCCTGGCCTACAAAAATGGCCCGCAGCATCTCAATGAATTAAGAAAAATATATGCAAAAATTGACAATTTGGACATGATAGAATATGTAATTCTTTTCTATTACAAATTATTTTATTTGGACGTTAATAAATCGCATCGAACATTCTATTTTGATTCAATTATAGCAATTGTATGCGCCTTTAGTTAGTTAAATGTTAGCCTTGTGGCCCCTTAATGTCTTTCAACTAAGAAAAATGGCCCTCGTGTCCTCCAACTTGGAAAAAGTGGCCCGACAGTGAAAAAAGGTTGGGAACCACTGGTCTATTCCAATGATTGAGGCTTTGTCATTGGAGAGTCACTTGATAAATGCATAATAATAATAATAATAATAATAATAATAATAATAATGATAATAATAATAATGATAATAATAATAATAATAATGATAATAATAATAATGATAATAATAACAACCTCGTCAGTGTTTGATATCTCAAACATGAAGCAAATTTAGGAGCTTTTTCGTTGTAACTAGTACTATATATTACAGGTTTATCTAGCACTAATGTTTGTGAAACGTTTTAGTATATAGGCTATTTTGGATGTTACGAATGTGGTGCTTTAGAAGTGGGTAGGTTATGATGCAAGGGTTGCCTTACTTGTGCCTTTCGATGAGAATTTCGCTGCTCAGTGAATTGCGGTTCATACGTGACAGTTTTAACCAACCAAAATGTGTTCCTAGTTTTTTTGTTGCAATAATAATAATTTAAATCAGCATCTTTGTAGTTTAAAGGTTATTTTAAAAAAACATGGAAGAATCTTTTTGCATTCCTTTCCTTTTCCCTTCTCCTCCTTTCTTCTTATTACTGTCTGTCTGTCTGTCTGTCTGTCTGTCTGTCTGTCTATCTGTGTCTTTTCAGGAGCTTGTGTGTCTTTCCCTTGATTGTGCGAGTGCCCCTGTGTTTGTCTGTATCCCCTTTGTGTGCCTACATTTGGCTTTGATTTCTGTCTGTTTATGTTTCTTTCTCTGTCTCTTTGTCTGTCTGTCTGTCTGTCTGTCTGTCTGTCTGTCTGTCTCTCTTGGTTTTATTTCTAGTCTCTGACTTTCTTTTCCTCTCTGCCTGTCTCTAAACTTTCTCAACGTACTAAAAATTGGAAGTTTCTGAGTCATTTTCAATTTTTCCATACTTATTTGGTGCTACTATGACATTATATTCAGACTATTATAGTAGGCTATATAAATGCATACATGTTTCTACATAAATAAGACATTTTACGATCATTAGCACACGTTGCAATTTTTATTATAGCACCACTGCATTTCTAATTGAGATTGTGGAATTTTGTTTGTTTCGTTGAAAGAATTTTTTCAATTAAATTAACCATAAGAGATTTTGTAAATAGTTCAAAATTTCTGACGTGTTATTTTCTCTACCGATTTGTAAAATAAAGTTGAATTTTGTTTTTGTTCTTGTGTTTAATTATATCGATCTTTCTTTTATATAAACAGCATAAACAAAAAGACAAAACGAGTCGATTATTTATTTTTAAGGACAGTAGACTTGAACGTGGTATCAATGTTGGTGGTATTATAGGCTATAGTGGATATAGGCAGAAAAAGAAATTTAAGCAGACCTTCTTGCACACCACCATGGGCGCTCCGCCCCCGCACACATAGGAGCAAAAGGGGGCACTTGCCACACCCTCTGGAATATTGACACCTATTTTGTCCTTAAGCGTAGGCATATAGGCCTACTCCTTTTGATGCATTTTTGTTATAAACAAATTTCTATGCAATAAAAAAATTAATGTGCACGCGGTGAAACTGAGAAATATCCTTGTCTACTTAGCAGTTTTCAAGTTCTTACCAAAATTTTCTTAGCTGTGGCCATTGTGTTTTGCAAAAATGTCTGATAGCGCCATAATACACGTGTATGAATATATTAAGTGACGCTCTGGTGTTCATACGTACGTTTATTTCGTCGTACATTATGTCATCTGTTTCAAGTCGATGGAACTCCAACTTTCCAAGTTCAAAGACTTCCATAATTAAATCATTCCTTCGTGCGTAGGCCTATCTAGGCCTACGTAGGCCCCATATATGCTTGAATCTAGGCCTACTTGCGTGTGTAGGCCTACGCATAGGCGGAGACCTGCGCCGAGAATTGGGGGGGACGGAAAGACGCGAGATTTTCCGAAAATTTCTGACGACCGGCGAAATCTCGGAAAATTTTCTATTTTCGCCGCCAAAAAAGTTGATGACCTTTTTTTTTTTAGTCATCCGGCCAAATCCCGACCAAATCCCGACGAAATTTTCTATTTTCACCGCCAAAAAAGTTGATGACCTTTTTTTTTTTTTTTTTAGTCATCCGGCCAAATCTCGCCCAAATCCCGAAGAAATTTTCTATTTTCGCCGCCCAAACAAGTCTTGACGCTCAAACATTGGGGGGGACAAATGCATGGGCCGTCCCCCCCAACACTTTTATTGGGGGGGACCGTCCCCCCCTGTCCCCCCCCTAGGTCTCCGCCACTGGGCCTACGCACGTGCATACGAATGTGCATAGAATTCCGAGTCGACAGTGTTTCAAGTCGATAGAATTTCAAGTCGATATTAATGTAATCGGGAGCGCCTCTGAGCGTAATTTTTAAAGGCGCTATAGCAGGTGCTAATACAATACTTTCCATTCATAGGGTTTTATTTCATGCCTATCGATTGAATGCAGGCTACTAAATAATGTGAGCTTGATTTTAGCCACTCTTTATTATAATATTGCATTCTGCTAACTTTTAATAGAGCAAAATAATAAGCCGGTTCCATCGAACTCGTTATCTTGAGCGCTTATATTACGTCCAAGTAAAAATTTCGAGATAGGCGGCTTACTAAACGATCTGTAGAGGCCGACGAGAGCGGAAAATTTGGGCTATAAAAAATTATTAACCAGACTACTGTTTGTGCGAAATTAACGATGAAACATTAAATACACTTCTTTTCAATCTCGAAAGAAACTAATTTGGATATAAAATCTCGAAAAATTAATTCTCAATTAAGATTGACCTTTTAAGTTTCACCAAGAATGACAGAGACGGTAAGACGTGTATGAGGCTTTCGCTTATGTATACCGTTCCAGTACTTGTTTCCTCCCGTCAACATTTGAGGAATGGGAAAAATCTTCGTGTAGACACTGTAAAAATTAAGGTTTTTCTAAAATAGTTTAAAGCATTATTTTAGCGCTCGAGAACTTTCATTACACTAGTGCAATATTTATGATGTGCCTATATGACAAAGAAAGCGATGAGAAAATAGCTACAGGCAGTTCGACGAACTGAACTATAAGTTGAAAACCTTATGTGAAGTATGGGTATATAAAATGAGAAAAACTTTGTATGAAGGGCTGTATGTGGTGCCTTAGATATTGTCACAATTTTCTCAAACTATCGTAAGTTTCCTTTATCTGTAGGCCTGACCTTTCTCTAAAGTTGAAAGAGGAAGTATAATGTATCAAATCAAATAATTGTTTCATGACTTGTTTGCAGCTTGATTTAGGTGACCACAGGTTGATGGTTTTGGGCATTACAAAATGCTAAGTTTATAATCAAAACATATTTGATGCAAATGCTGTGATAGCATGTAAAAAAAAGAAATGTGTTGCGAAATTTAAACAAAAATGTGCTCTATCTCTACAAATGATTATCGATAATGCCAGAATTTAAATGAACAGTGACGTCTTTGTTGAAGTAAAGTATGTGAAATTATTAGGCTTATGCATTCATAAATGTTTGATTTAGACAGTGCAGAGGTTCTGTGCTGAAAAATATGATATATATCTAAAATTTCTCCTCTTTAGATCTGTTTATATTATGTAAAAATCCGTCTGCGATTTTGCAAGAACTGTGCATTGGAAGCGCTCAATACCAGTTGCTCAAGACCTTTCTCTTTCACTGTGTCTGGGTAGGCTTCTTGAGGGGGCGCTATATAAATTTTCGAAATGAATGAATGAATGATGGACTTTATTATGTGCCTTCTCAGATAAGTAATGATTGAGAAGTGTTGTTTAAAATTCTGCTTAACAGGAGAAGCAGTCGCAGATCCTGATCAAAGGAGGTCACGTTGTCAATGACGACCACGCATTGGATGCTGATGTCCTGATTGAAGGCGGCAAAATCAAGTAGGTGCTCCCCTATCTTTTTTTAATCTAATCGGATTTAGTATGATCTATCATCTGGTATATTACGGACTAGTCTGAAATGATGTGTTGAGGTCTGGGTTGGTGTGGTGTGGATTGGACTGGTCTGTGTGAGTGGTCTGGTGTTATGTTGTCATGTGGATGGCCTGCTGTGGTGTGGTATGGCCTACACTATTGGTGTGGTGTTATCTGGTGTGGTGTTATCTGGTCTGGTATGTTGTCATGTGGACTAGACTGGTGTGATATGTTCTGGATTTGGATTGGTGTGGTCTGGTGTTATCTGACCTGGTCTGATGTGTGATCTATTATGGTGTTATCTTGACTGGACTGGGATGAGATAGGATAGGCTGATATTTTCTAGTTGATTTTTTTCGGTTTTAACTTGTTGCGTTGATTGGTTTTTCAGACGCATTGGATCTGATCTCAAGTCGTCCAGCGCTCGTGTCATCGATGCTAAAGGACTCCTTGTTATACCGGGTAAGAGATGGATGCAAGGGCTTACCCAGGAAAAATTTCAGGGGTTTCATTTCAGGGAAGGATTCCAATGGACTGTGACATGGTCACAGTGGCGGCGCTACGGCAGGTCGCGGCAGGTCATTTGACCTGCCTAATTTGCTCACGACCTGCCTAATGACCTGCCTAAAAAAATTGAAATTTTTAATCTCTTTTTACATTAAAGTTATTTAAGAGTTTTAAATGAAAAATCAACATTTTCCATCGCCTACAAGATCACTTGTGTTGTCGTGCAATTATTAGATTCAACTTACTTACTTTTTGTCTGATCGTATCTATATAGTCGGTAAATGTAGAGATCTAGGCCTATGGGGCAGGAGGTTTATAAGAAACCTATATATTAATCAAACAGTACGGATAAGAATGGGATGGCATAGTGCTCTCAAGGGAGGGAGTTATTAATAGGGGGTGAGGCAAGGGTGCCCGCCTCTTTAACATATACATAGAAGAACTAATACAAGAGGCAATGGAACAGACAGGAGAGGGTATAAAACTGGGTGGAATATTCATACACTGTAAGAGAACAGGAGCCATAATTAAGATTTGCCGACGACCAAGTAATTCTGGCGACTAAACAGGAGGGGCTGAGGTGCTGCTGAAATTGATGGATCAACTAAACAGGACCTCACTTAGGCTCACTAAAATCACAGAATAGATACGCTTTATCTATTCTGTGCTAAAATACAACTTGAAGTTAAATATATATCGGAAACACAAAGATTGTGAAGATAAGTGGAGGGATTTGGAGATAATAGCAGTGAAAATGACAATAATTGGAGAGAAAGTGAAACAGATCAATAGCTTCTGCTACTATATGAAGTATGATAACAACGGATGCAAGATGCCATGGTGATATAAAACGAAGAATAGCATTGGAAAAGGATGCGTTCACGAAAAGAGAAGAGTTGATGAGAGGAGGGTCGATCGAACAAAGATCTAAAGAAGAGACTTGTCAAAGTACCCGTATGGAGTGTGGTACTGTATGGGTCGGAGACGTGGACAATCAGGAAGGAAAATATCGAGAGATTGGAAGCTTTTGAGGATATGGAGAAGGATGGAAAATGTGAGCTGAACGGAGCGAGTGACAAGTGAAGAGGTGCAGCTGCAAAGAGTAGGAGAGAAAAATATCACTGATGACAACTTTAAGAGAATGGCCAAAGAACTGGATTGGAACAATTAAGAGGAGATTCTCTGCTGAGAAATATCGTAGAAGAAAGATTGGAGGAAAGAGAAAGAGAGGAAGACCGAGACAGAAGATGCTGGGAAGGAGGATGACCGACGGATACAGCGAGCTGAAGAGAAAAGAAGAATGACGTCATTGGATGTTGAAACCTGCCGAGGGACAGAGAACTTAAAGAAGATGGCCTATATAGTCTATGTGCTTCAAATTCAATCATCAATTTCGCCACTGGTTGTTCTCTGCCAGTGCCAGTCCCAAGACTAGATAACAGAGGAGGGCGACTCTAATCATCTTTAACATGGCAATGTCGTTAAATATGTAACAAGAATCATCAATTTCTTCGACCTGCCAAATAGGTCCCATGACCCCGACGTGACCTGCCGAAATGTTAGACCTGGCGCCGCCACTGCATGGTCACAAAATACACAGAATTGGTTTTTGAAAACTTGAGGCGTTTGAAAACGTGAAGAAGAGGAAGAAGAGAAGGGGAAGAAGGGAAGGGGAGGAGGATGACGAGAAAGCGACGAAGAAGATGAAGATGATGTGCTTTCGTTGATCAATAGCGTTTTGGCAGAACTGTATGAGTATAAAGTTTTATCAACTTAATTTTTCTTAGTCTTGGCATTTAAATGAAAATACGATTCTTTAGCTTCCATTATGTATGGATGTTTTTCCAATGAAGGCTTCGCTTGTATTTGTGTTGGATCGTTTTTCTTTTTCCGACAGGTGGAGTCGATCCACGTACTCGGTTTGGAGCGTCTTATCTCGGCACTTCTGTGGTCGATGACTTCTTCCATGGAACGAGGAGCGCTCTCAGTGGTGGTACTACCATGATCCGTGAGTTCACCAGATTTCGATTCTTTTGTCGTATTTTGCTGTTTCGATGGAAATAAGTGTATGATATTGGTTTTGATTAAGGAATTTGGTTGGTTTCCGTGATAGGTTTCGGTTTGTGTGATTGTGCCACATGTGTGTGAGTGGATTTTATTGGGTGGTTTGGTATGGGTTGGTGGGTAATTGCGTGGTTTGGTAATTGGGTGGGTTGTGAATGGATGTGCTGGACCTGCTGGTAAATGGTTTTGGGTGATAGGCAAGATGAGTGAACACTATGAGACTCCACCAGTAAGCTTGCAAAAGTGTATATTGTGGGTTTTTAGGTGGCAAATAAACTACTTATTTACTTAATGGTTTGGTTGGTGAATGGGTGGGTTGATGAATAGGTGGATTGATGAATGCATTTCCTGGTTAAGTTATGTTACCAATGTTATGTTACATGTTATGTTACCAATGTTCCATTGTCACCCTTCGTCTTTTGCAGTTGATTGTGTCGTCCCGGTAAAGACTGAAACCCTCATCGATGCATTTTCTAAGAGACGTGAATTGGCCGACGCCGATGTCTGCTGTGATTACGGTCTGTACGTTTCACTTCCTGCATGGAACAAAAAGATCTCCGACGAAATGGGTTTACTTACAAAAGAAAAAGGTTTGCATCTCTACTAAGTACGTGTCTTAAATAGCTTGGTTTTAATTTGTGCGTAGTGCTTGATAGTGAGGTGTTCGGACCGTTCATACGTTCATACAGTTATTTCAAGAATTTTTATAGTGATCCTTCAAGATGCCAACTCAGAGGTGCTCACAGTTCAACCACGGCGATACAATGGGTCTTCAGGTCCCTTTTAAGAAGTAAGGCATGCAAATTCCCACCAGGGCAATGACTGAGTGAAGTGCTAATGATGATGGTCAGTGATAGTGATGACAATGATGATGATGAATAACTAACTCATTTTTAGTTTATTGTTTAAAAAACAGCTTTATGTGATCAAATTTAGACGATTAAAAGTGATTAAATTTTGGAGATTAATTGAGAGATTAATTAAAATGATTTTAGTCAGCGCAGGACATGGTTGTTTGCATATAATGTCCCTTTGTCGTATTCTGTGACAGGTACCAATTCCTTTGTTGTGTCATTGGCCGATGTTGACAGCGTTAAGTTGGAGGACAGCGATCTCTACCATTGCTTCGCTAGATGTCGAGAGCTGGGCGCTCTCTTGCAAGTGCATGCCGAGAATGGCAGCTTCATCAAAGAGGCAGGCAGATTTGTCTTGTTTGCTTTGATTGATTTATTGATTGATTTGCTGGTTGAATAATTGAATGTTTGATTGATTGGTGCCTGACTGGCTGACCAACAGATTGGTTGACTGAGTATTTAATTGATTGACTCATTGATTGGCTGACTGACAGACAGTGTAACTGATTCTTGATTTGATTATTGGTGATTGATCAGTCGATTGGTTTTATGGATGATTGAAGATCTGGTGACCACAGGAGATGATTATGGATCAGAGACAGGTTGAGAATGAAGGACGGAGTAGACAGGTAAGGAAGGAGAAAGAAAACGAGGGGAGAAAAGAGAGACAGAGATGGAGAGAGAGGAGAGGAAGGACAATGGTCCTCTTCTGTTAATTGCATGATACATTGCAATACATTGTTTGTTTAGAAAGTGAAAGAAGTTGTGGCTGAGGGGATCACAGGACCAGAGGGACATCTACTCAGCCGACCAGAGGAGGTAATTATGCGCACAGAGAACATTTAACTATGAGAATAACAATAACAGCGATAGTCATGACATCAGTAATAGACAGTAATAAAATTGTAACAGTAAAGCAATGGGATTTTATTAGTAACAATAAAACAAACTTTAAATGATGATGCTACAGTCATAATAGTAAACAATAGTAATAATAATATTAATAGTAATTGTGGCAATTTACTGTATACGGCGCTGTAGCACAGCCATTACAAGGGTGCCTTACAGAGCAGCTAACATGCAGGATAAGCTCTAGCGAACAAGTATGTTTTTAGCATGGATTTAAAAGATTCCACTGTAGCAGCTCTATAGTATTAATAAAATAAGTAATAATAATAATATTTAGATCGTTGCAATAAAAAAATAGTGGTTATAGCATAATAAATAAATAGAAATAATGAAATAAGTGATAAAATTATAAGTCGTAGCGAAAGAAATGCTGAAATAAATACTCGTAAAAGTGATGAAAATCATTGCTGTTCTGAATGGCCTTTGGTTTCTTCTTGCATCACTCTTCTTCTTTGGTCTTTGTCAGTGTGAAGCGGAAGCAGTGTATCGTACGATTGCCATTGCGAAAGAGGCCGGTGCACCAGTCTACGTCACGAAGGTCATGAGTCGCAGTTCAGCTGATGTTGTTGCCAAGTCACGCAAGAGAGGTACAAATATAATAGAGGTTTTGTTGGTTGTTTTGGTTATCACTTGAGATGGTTTTGCATAGTGTTAGCCTGTTTTATGCCTGTTTTATGTATTTTTGAATTTGAATAAACTTGAAGTATATAGTCTGTTTTTATGTCTTGTAGGATCATTCGGATTTCATCTTAAAGACTATTTTCATTCACTTTAAAGGTGCAATGTTTACTGTGAATGGACTGTTGTCTCATTTTCGGGGCAAATGAATCTGCAAAATTAGCCTGCAATTCCCATGCGACTCTTGAATTGGCATACGGCTCTTGAATTGACCTTCAAGTCTTAGGGTGGCCCTCTGTTAAAAGAAGTTGCCCACGCCAAGTCTAAACCTACTTCTGATTGTCCTCGTTGTTGATTATCGTTCGTGCTGTCGTAGGTGCCGTCGTGTTTGGCGAGTGCACAGCTGCAGCACTTGGCACCAACGGATTCCACGTCTTCAACACTTGTTGGCGCCATGCCGCTGGTCACGTGACGAGTCCACCGCTGCGGGCCGACCTACAAACAGCCGGACACCTGATGGAGCTGTTGGCCAAGTAAGCAAGTGCTTATCACCGGCTCGTCTTTCTGTGGGCAATTTTAATAAAAGATTTATGTTTAGAAAAGTATTGTGTATTAGTTGCAGATGTTGATACTAAATATTATAGTAATTATTATTATAATTATTATATTTAAAAAAATAATAACAATGGCTATGGGTGTTGATCAACATCGAAGACCTGATCTTCATGTCAGACCTGGAACAAAAGCTCTGCAGACCCACAGGAAATTACCTTTTTATTCGAATATTCCACCCCACTCCCACTAACAATACAAAAGTTTAATGTAGTGACGTTCAGGCACTTGTGCCAGCCAGAAAATAGGCAAATAGGGCCATTCAGGACATTTTATTTGATAAAAGTACCGGTAGTTAATATTCATGCCACTGAAGGATCCTGTATGCCTTGGGGCATAGAAAATGATAATAGTAATAATGATAATGATGATAATTTTTTTAGCGCTTGTCCTTCCCACAAACCATCCCATAATCATTAACCTTTGTAGAGCAACACTAATTTCTTCGATCTTGAAGATGGTTATATATGAATATCTTGAAACGTGTAAATCTGGTTGCCTATATTCTGTTCTTTCCGTGCATAGTGGTGATCTGCATTGCTCTGCATCAGACAACTGCACGTACAACGCGGATCAGAAGGCTCTTGGAAAGGACGACTTTCGAAAGATACCGAGCGGAGTGAATGGAGTGGAAGATAGGATGTCAGTCGTCTGGGAAAAGGGCGTGGTAGGTTTCCGATTGTTTGGAAGTGAATGTCAGTTATCTGTGAATGAATATGCGACACCTCCCAAGCTCTTCTCAATTTCACAAACTGTTGAAGACTGTTTTTTCTCTCGCTTGATCTCGGCTGGGAGTGCCTCTGAGTAGGTACCTTGAAGGGGCGCTATATAAATTGCGATTGATTGATTGATTGAATTGGTTAACTTTTGTGGGAGTGATCTGAAAGATGGATGTGATTGGTTTTGCAATCGTGTCATCGATTTGGGAACAGGGTGTGATTGTCTTGTCTTCAGCCGTCCTCGCCGCGAGGGTTGGCTGCATCATGAATTATCCTTTTATGTTTACGTATACTGTCTGATATGTGTTAATGTATATTAGGAGAAATGACATTTCTGAATTATATGATCAGCTCTAAGTAAAACCAGAAGAAGAGCTAGCTAGCTCTGTGGCTGTTTGAAGTGATTGTGACTTTATTTTTTAGCCTTAGCACATGAGGATGGGTGACACAGTCCTCTCCCGTGCTGTCTAATCTTTCCACTGCCAGTGTGTGTTGCCGGTATACTCGTTTTAGCTGAGTTGGCTTTGGACATCACCTGGTCACCTGGTGCCGTCAGCTCTTGGAGCTCTGGCGACAGTCATGATGTATCCTCTCCATTGTCTCCTGTTTATTGTCGCCTCTCTTAGCTCTTCCAAGCTCATTCCAGACTTTTCCTGTACTTCATCCAGACACCTCTTCCTTGGTCTTCCGCGTCTTCTCCTTCCTTCACCGCATTGGACATACATGAAGTAAAATTCTCAAAAGAGATTTCTTCTCTTTTGAAAATTTTGCCCCAAACTATATGCTGACTCTCCAACTAGACACACCTCTAGATTACCATGCATTGCGTATTCTGACTCTAAATAAAGTTTGACTGTGTGTGTGGTGTGTTAGGTTGGTGGGAAGATGGACTTATGTCGATTTGTGGCAGTGACGAGTACGGCTGCTGCCAAGGTCTTCAATTTGTATCCACAGAAGGTAAGGACGTCAACAACATCTTGCATCTTCATCTTCTCCTTCCTATTTGTCCAATTGGTTATATAGCCTCCTGTCCACCATGGGTTCTGGCGAGTCATTTGGCCCACATATTTTGCTATTCACCTATCCTAAGATACCCTGAGGCGAAGTTACTTCTACTTAAGCAGCAATATTTTCTTAAATCAAACTCCTTTTGAAACTTTGAAAGATTTCGTTGATCTGCTAAGAATTGTTCGGCTCTGAATTGTCTGGTAGATAATGTCTTCGGTGTTTTCCTTTGTAGGGTCGGATTGCCGAGGGATCAGACGCAGATGTTGTTGTTTGGGACCCAAACGTTGCGAGAACAATCTCGTCCAAGAATCACCATCAGAAATGTGACTTCAACATCTTTGAGGGGCTGACCTGTCACGGGGCGCCTGCCCATGTCATCAGCCGTGGCCAGCTCGTCTGTGACAAGGACGGGGTAGGAAGTGCATTAATAACATCATTGACCTCCCATTTTTCATGATTTGTACTGGTGCTGCCTATTATTAAATAGTTTAGAAGTTATTTGGTCATCTCTTTGTGCTTAACGCCATTGTTATTACGAAGATGATTAGTTGAAGATGATTAGTTTAAGTCTCACGTGTGATTTACACGTATGGCATAGCACAAAAATACGGCTGTGGTTGAGTTGGAATCTGATTCATTCGTCTATTCGTGAATTTCTTTGCACGTTTTGAAGTGGAATAAGTAAGTAGCGCTTCTGAATCTGGAGCTGCAGAAATGTTCTGCTTTGAATTAATAAAAACTGCATCAGTAATGGTTCCAGGAGGCGAGCGTAGCTCATTCAAAGCCCATCGCAGACCACTGGACCCACCATGGAAAAAGCATGCAGGTTTTGAGAAGGAAGAAGAGAGAGTGTGCCTGACAGAAGTGTAGAGCGAATAGAAGGAGAAAGCGCATTCCAAAGAGAAGGACCGATTGAGACAAATGATGAAGACTGAGCCACAGCAGTTCTAGACCGAGGAACCAAGAGTCAGAGCTGTTGGGTGAACGAAGTGAACGTTGACAAGAAGCTAAGTGAGGCCGAAGTATATCATTAGCCAGATATTTTGGGGGCAAGACCCTGCTGCGCCTAGAGGATCGAATTGAGAATCTTAAATCGTTTGTATATGAAATTGTTGGCTGTTTTCTGATTGTCCAACAGGTTCACGTCACGAAAGGCAGCGGCCGATACATTCCAACGACCTGCGACAGTCTCGCTGTCTATGGAAGAATTCGTGAGAGGGAAAAGGTAACGAGACTGATTCAACAAACCTTAGATGCAATAGCAATAGCTGCAATACTCGCATTCAGTGTTTGTGGCTTGTCTACTTAAATGTTTGTTTATTTGAATGCATTCAGCTTGAAATGTGCAATGCTGTGCATTTACTAGTGGTTCTCATTAGAGAGCATGTCCTTTGTCCGGTACTTACTTATTTACTTTAATTAGATGAATCAAAGCTTGCTGCTTCTTATTAGACAGTTTTGGTGTTGGCCTGCACTGCCCTGCAGTGCCTGCTTATTATAAACTACTCGGGACTCCTTCCCCCTTTGGCCATTCCTCGATCAGGAGTGCCTCTAAATAGTATCTTCGTAAATTCCACAGGTAAATTTCGTAGTTAGATAGATAAACAACACTAGTTACGTATACATAAAAATGTTCGCTTAATTATTAGTTCCACATAGATGTGTTTGCGTATCTGATGATTTGTTTACTTGTGTTAATTGTTTACTAAGTTTGTTTTCTTGTTTACATAGTCCAATCAGCTGGAACCAGTGGAGCGTGAGCTATACACAGGACCAGTGTTTGAGAAAGCAGCTGCTGCAGCTGACACATCCAACCCGATCACTCTTGACAAAACCTTCCACCATCACACGACGAGTTCAGGCGAGGGACAAGAGAACGGCAACGGTAAGTTGCACGTGAGGTCGTCAAATGGTAGCGTTACAGCTTGTAACTGTTTAACAACACTGTGCCTTTGCAAAAATGATTAGTGTCACCCACCTTCAGTTTTCCAGCTTGGGACTGGCATTGTTAGGGTGCGAACAGTGGTGAAGTTATCATTCATTCATTCATTCTATGCACTTGTATATAGCGCCCCTTCAGGAAACATACTCAAGAGCACTCCCAGCCCAGCCACAGTAAAAGAAAACAGACTAAAAATTTAATGTGAAGAAGACGTTAAAAATTTGAAAGTATTTTTTTATCAGGTCATAAGGCAGGTCAAGAGTAAATTGAGCAGTATGTCGGATGACCTGTCATGACCTATGGTGACACCGCCATTGCTATTAAACTTGAATCTTTGTAAACGTCTCTGTGTAGGTGCACAGGGTGAAGATGGCCGTGCAAGGCGTCCTGCTGGTTACCGTGTCAACCAACCACCCGGTGGAAAGGCTTCCCAGCTGTGGTGATGATGGGATGGCCGCCATAGATCTACCGTTTCCTGAGCTCCTTGCCTCAGCTTCTGCTGCGCTGTCCTTCATTGCTTCTTTCGGATTTGTTGCTTCTTCATCTTGTGATCAACGGAATTCATTTCCACGTTAGGCTGATGACTCCACTTGCAAGACCTGGCAGTTGGGGATGATTCAGTAATGCTGTTGTTATGAAAGGATGCGCATAACAGTGAGAGAATGTCAGAGTGGTATGCTTCTTGAGTGCTTGGTGTGTCCAAGTAGGGTGCTACTTGAGTAGTTCTAGGATAGTTAGGGTCTTTCGAGAATATGGTGCTTTTTCAGTAGTTGGGTTTCCAGATTGGTATGCTTCTTAAATATTTGGAGTTTCATAGTTGTATGCTTTTTAAGTAGTTGGGTTTTCAGGTTGGTATGCTTCTTCAATATTTGGAGTTTCATAGTGGTATGCTTCTTCAGTTGTTGGGGTTTCATAATGGTATGCT
Organism: Lumbricus terrestris; assembly: GCA_949752735.1. Lineage (NCBI taxonomy): Eukaryota > Metazoa > Annelida > Clitellata > Crassiclitellata > Lumbricidae > Lumbricus > Lumbricus terrestris. The sequence continues at coordinate 1,649,248 of OX457043.1, read as the reverse complement.
TTTTAAGTAGTTGAAGTTTCAGGGTGGTATGCTTTTTAAGTAGTTGGGGTGTCAAAGAGTAGGCTTCTGAAGAATAGACATGCTTCTTCCGTAGTGGGGAGATGTTGAAAGTGGAATGTTTCTTTAGTAGTTGGGGTGCTGAGGTGTTGTGCATTTCGCCTTTGCATTGAAGAATTTAACCTCTTTGTGTTGCCTTGAAATTTAAAATTCACTATCATTCCAATCAATGAACGAACATGATGCTTTGACCGAAAGAACAATGTGCTTTGAGGGATACTTCATAGAATCACGTTGCATTTCGCTGATTACATTATGGGACTAGGTATTGTAATAAGTATTAATTGGTGTAGGCAAAATCATGACAGGGTCTGCAGACGTCAGCCCAAATTATCTGAGCATAATATCTTTCATATTGCATTCAAATTTTGATATTGTTTTCTATATGGATCAGGTGTTAAATGCAAACTGTAGAGCATAACTGACTACAGATTTCGTCAATACAAGCAAATGGATGTTGGACTTGAAGTAATCAAATTAGAGTTTTGTGAATTTGCGATAGAGTTACTTTACCGTTAGAGTTGTGCTGATATTTAATCCCAAGGTGTTGCTGTATCTTATGTCTGTCTGTGATGGGAGTCTGACAGTTCAACGCTTCAATGATATACTTAAATGATATACTTAAATGATATACTTAGATGATATTCTTAAATGATACACTTAAATGATATACAGTTCTGCATTGGTTTCCCAGTCACTTGTAGTGCACTACTGCATCCTTATTGCTTTTGTTGTCTGTCACGTGCAGTTGCCAATTTAATGTCCAGTCCTGTGATTAAATTAATATTGTCAAGACTTGTTCTGTGCTGTTGCCAGTGGTCTTGCCATGGCGTGACTTGGGGTGGTTTCAGTCACCTCATCATCATCATCAGTCCTTTGTGTGCAGTTCTGCACATTGGGCAATGCAGCTCTTCCATTCTTCTCTGCTCTTCGCCAGTTGAATCACCTCGTCCCATGTCATGTCCATGCATTTCAAGTCATCCCTGATGGTTTCTGTCCAGTTTTTCCTTGGTCTGCCACCTCACTCTGAAAAATATTGCCCACACAATTTGTTAAAATCCGTTAGGTTTTCATTCGGGTGTGTGGAGTGGGTGGCTGTTGAGCAAAACTGGTTAAAAATTACCTAGACTCTTTAGTCCTTACAATTTCAATAACAACCCCACTTTCTGAGGGCAGGCTGTGCCTCTGGCTGGAGCCATGCTGCTGTTCAAAAAGGGAGTGCTACAAATGGGTTTCACCTCTTGTTGTCTCTTCTAGCTCTCTAAAACGATAAATGGAGTCCGAATCTACGTGATGCCAGTTGTGACCAATGTTAGTTAAGTAAAGTATCATTGTGAGATGTAACATGTGAGTGGAGGGGTTGAGGTTTTTTATATATTTGTTCTAGTTACTCAGACTTTGCTGGTGAATTTGTTATTGGTTATATATCATGAGCTGCCTTAGAATGTTTAAGCAACGTGTTATTCCGTGTTACGATTTCAATAACCAAGTGTACGGGTATGGGCACGGCTTAGTTGGTCCCTTCTAATGACATGTTTCAAATGTTTTGACCGTTTTCGCAAGTTTATTTTCATATTCAAGAGATATTGTTGATTGTCAGTGGTATAGTTTATAATCAATTGTCTTAAACATATATTATTTGGATGCTTTCAATCTTTCTGATTTTGAGTTGTCATTGATAAGCCTCAACTTATCTTTGTGCTTTCAACAATGTACACGTTAAAACGTCTTTCTTTTTCACACATGCCAAAATTTGTAGTTTGTTCAGTTTTCTTGTCTTACAATTCAAAATGGATATCGTGAAACAAATTGTTTGTAGAAGCAGTCCATATTATCTGCATTATTATTATTTATAGCAACATTTTTATTGTTTTCTAGACCATGTACTCAATTTTATATATGGACCATAATTATATGGTGTCGACCCTGCTCGTTTTTTCAAAGATCGGATGAGGTCCTTCGCTACCGTTGCCAGTTTGACTAGGCATCATGCCATTTGGGGCTCCTTGCACTTTGCAATATTTTTGCTGTTGTAAGTGGGAGATACTATAATTCTATCAAAAACTGGATGTATGGTTTTGTTTTTGAAACATGCAGGAATGTCCCTTTGGTAAGACAAAAAGTGCTGCCAGGTTATAGCAATATCAGAATTAGTGCCTACTATTGTTATTTCTATTATGCCACTTTTGTCTGTCATTTACATGTATTTGTAGTTAAGTGTAAATGCCAGGAATTGAACCCAGGGTCATATTGGTATTGTGATCTGAAACACGTCTTGCCAACTAGTCCTGTCCTTGTGTAATGATCTACAATTGTTTTTTCCTCAGAACCTCACCTTTGCTTGATTGCCAATCTGGTGTGTTCATTTGCCATCCTCATATTATGTTCTCCACCAAACTCTCTTTAAAATACTGACATTTTGAAAATGGTGAAGTCAAATTTTTTTACCGAGTTCATTTTCTGCTCTCCATTCAATTTCTGATAAATTGTTGATAATTCTTTCTCCAGTTGAACGGTTTGCATGACCTATCGTATTAAACAGGACTGGAAACTCACTATTCAACACATTTGTTGCTAGTTTTTGGATGATCATGTTTAAAAAGTATGGATCAGCTAATTATGTTATGAAAGCAAATTTTTTTAAAAATGTCGTAATTAGTTATTATCGGAAACAGAATTTGATTTGGGGAAATCTATGGTTAAGTAGTTGTAACGAATATACTTTATATAATAATTTACATGAGTAAACATTATGTGTCAATTTAAATTTCTTGAATATTTTACTGCGTCAGTTAGATGTGGTCAGTTTCTTTAGACGCATGTCATCTTTACTTTTCTCTTTTGCTACTATTCGACTATGCTTGCTTATCTAGACATTGATATTATTATATTTGAAGTCGTTGAAAGTGATAGGATGATCTTAAGACTTGCTATGTGACACTTGAGGCACTCTTGAAATGATACCTTGAAAGCCTTGGTACTACAGATAGTTGACTTTTGGATGGACTAGCTGTTTTGCAACTGTTCTTTTCAAATTGAGTGTGAAAGTTTTTCAATGTTGATTTTGGTACTTTCTGTGTGACGACACATGAAATACTGTGTTTACCAGTTTTTGAAAAGTGTACAATAAGGAAGGGATTTAGAGTGTAAACAGGGTGCCGCTGTCTCATTTATTTGCAACGTTTCCTGTAATATTTTGTTTCTATTACTGAGAAATGTTTGGTTATTGCCTATAATAATGTTGTTGCAATGGTCCAAGAAATATTGGTAGGTTCCAAGAAATTTTAGTTTTGTATGTCAATAATTTTCTTTAAGATCTAACGTTTTTCTGATTGTTTCAATGGCACGCATTTATAATTGCATATTAATTGCAATGGAGTCTGTTCATTTTGACTTAGTAGCACTACAAGACAGTAGGAAAATGTTCAGCTACTAATCTTTCTGTTATAGTCAGTCTGCAAGGGTAGATTTTAAGTTTTATATGCATACTCAAGCTTTCTTTGTACTCATATTATGTTTAAATGCCGTAATAAATATCAGAATGTTGATTTTTTATGAGAATGGTTTCCATAATTTCATTTTCTTTTTTCCCATTCTAGCGTTTTTACTTAAATGTAGCCTGTCCGAGATTGTCCATTTGATTTAGGCCAAAGTAAGTTATAGGCCTGATGATGATGATGATGATGATGATGGTGCTCTGCCCGAAGGCAGGTTCATTGGCTTTACGCCCCTGGGGATGAGATGAGTGAGGTGGTTTCCCGTTGCCTTCCCCACAGACAATGATGGGTAAGCAACTTGCCCAAGGTCGCTCCGCAGGAGCTTGCGCCCCTGCGTCCCACACGTGCTAGCCCGAGATATCTAAATCTCTGAATATCAACTCCCAGCCCGGGGCTTGAACCGCAGTCCGTTGCAACCAACAGACGAATGCAGCGCGCGCTTACCGGTGTAGCTAACTAGGCCTAGGTTATACCATGGTTAGGCCTATAGGCCTAACCATGGTATAATGTAGGTTACCGGTATAGAGAGATGCACTTTCTGACCCCAACCCAACAATGTTACAGTAAATAAAAGGAATAAAGTGACAAAGGGAATAAAGTAAGAAAAACAATTGTTACTATAGTATAGACCTACAAGCAATTGTTTTGTTTTTTCTTATTTAAGTGGATATAAATAACCTTTAAAAAACCTTTTTCCCTAGGCCAATGGGGGGGGGGGTTTACCCCCGAAACCCCCCTTGTCTACGCCACTGATCTAGCGAGCAGTTGAGATGTCATGTTCAGCGTCTCTTCCATTCTCACATTCATTATTCCGTTGTTTCATTTTATATAATAAATATATAATATGACTTCGCGGTCACTTCTGACATCTACAGATTGTAGATCAACGCTTGACAAATTAAGGCATGCTAATTAATTCCTTATTTGACGAAGTAATTAATTAAATCGATCCATTCGTTCATTTATTCGTTCAATCAATCGATATTTTCGCAACAAGCCTTTTACATTTAACTTTGTACTTTTTCCTGTATTTATTTTAAAGGTTTTTCAGTGTTTGGTGCTTAGTAAAAATCGCACTAGCCTATATGATTTAAATTTTAAAGCCAGCTTTGATCAGGCGACCAGCAACAACAAAAATCACGATAAACCACGAAGAACACAGCCACACAAGCGGAAAATAAATTTCACATGTAATAATAATAATAAATTTGTTGAATTAGCAACTGTAGACCCTACCAGCGCTTAAAGTGCAGGCCCCCTAAATTTCCCCCGCTACGCTAGACCAATGAGAAGCAGGATATGGCGTTCAGATTCGAAAATAAGTCAATGATGGTCCACTCCAGTAGGCTAACACTAGTCTTCAAGCACTGTTATGTAGACATTCGCTAGGTCTATACTGTGCCTATCAACACCAGCAACGATTTCGAAACGCCTGGAGACAGCTGGAGTACGGTACGTCTGAAGTATATAGCCTACTTCATAGGCCTAACGATTTAATTACCATTGTCAGTAGGCCTATATATACAGTCACTGTCATATTCAGTTTCATTTTGGTCTAACTATTGCGCCCTAAAGATTTCAGTAACTGTCGGAGAATGCTGGAGGTTGAAAATTTTACAGATTAATACCACAGTCTACGTACACCAGCGCTTTCCAAAGCATAGGCCTACCATAGGCGCAACCACCCTATGGGACCCACGGGACGCGTCCCCCCAACTTTTGAGTGGTCCTCTAACTTTTTTATTATGGTCCCCCCAACTTTTAGGACGTGATTCATTTGGTCCCCCCAACTTTTAGGACGTGATTGCACCTATGAGGCCTACAGTGGTCAACGGACCACTGCCGAGTGTAGGCCTACAGTTGCCAGTAGAGGCGCAACTAGAAGAAGGGCTGAGGGTCACGTCCCCCCGGGTGACGAAGGAAGAGGCGCCAAATGAGAACTAAAAGTAGGCCAATAATCTTACACTTGATCGTTAGCTTAATTCCATATAAATTTATAAGATTTAACTCTGGCGCCCTACAGATTTTAGTAACTGGAAAATCAGTTTGCCAGGGCATCCATAATGGCTAAAAACATTTATAACGCTCGATTGTAATCCCTCCCTCGTCTGCTTCCGCCATCCGCTATTTCTTCATCGGCGGAAGTGGTCGAACGCGGTTAGAATTATCCGGAATCTTGTTCGGAAGCGACATTTTTCTCGCCGGAACAGGAGCGGACCTCAGCGATTCCACGGCGAGAGACGAAGGTCGACACGCGTCACCCGAACTATTTTTCGCGTCTCCATCCGCCGGTGAATCGTCCTGGTTCGTTTGACCGAGGCTGAACTGTCTGTTTACGGGAGCGCAGTGTGGGTCAACAGTAGGACAGGACATCTTTCTCGCCCTCGGTCCAACCGGGGGACCCTGCCGCCTCTGCCCCCCGCTGCTCGCAGCCGCAGCCGCCGCCGGTTTCTTGCATGTGCCGTCCATCGATAGGTATTCCACTTTGTCCACGTCGTCATTCACGACGGTCGAAGTCTTGATGGGCGGCTTTCGTGGTGGAGGAGGCGGGGGACGAGGTGCATTTGGGCGCCTCAGATCCTCCTCCAACTGCTCCAGGTTGGCCGACGATTTCTGGAAAATACACGGAAATTCATATAGCGCTTCGTAAACGAGAAAGTCTATATGGAGATATGTTAGAACTTAGAAGGCAATCTGGTTGATAATATTGGTCTGAACGACCTTTTTGGTCAAGAATGAGCTTAGCCTACCTACTTTCGTAGGCCTAATTATAATCGTAAACTCGGAATTTCTACAGCGCCCACAAAAGCTAAGTCGCGGGAGCCAGCTTATTAACAATCGTAGGGGAAGGTTGCCAAAGATGGACCAGCGCCTAAGATGGACCACTCCGTGATTGGCCACAAGGATTGAAACTGTATTGTAATTTGATGCTGTCGTATCTAGCAGGTTACAAGATAGATTGAATGAAATAATTAGACAACCGCTACACAGAAAACCTACGAGAAAACAGACAAAACGTTAATTGACATTGCTTGCAGTCTACTAAAGTTATTGATATATGGATTGAGCAATTATTACGTTTGAACTATACAGTCGCCTGAAGTAGAAGCAACAGCTCCCTCCTTATCTCTAGACTTGCCATGTACTGTATAATATATATAGGCCATATATACACCGTGATTAAAAAAAGTAAGCCAAATTATTTTTCATATATCTCCAATGCCTGATAACATATCACGCTAAAATTTTCCAAATATTTAGAGAATTGGACCAAGAATATGATTCCAAGATTTCATGAGATAAAATTGAACGGATAAAAAGATATGGGGCCGTCCATAAAGTATGTCACGCTCCAGGGGGAGAGGGTGTAAGAAAGTGTGACAGTTTGTGACAGGGGGGAGGGGGTCAGGCCATGTGTGACGTCACACATTTATTTTTTAAATTCTTTATTATTTTGTTGTTCTTAGTACCTAAAATCCGACCCGGCCCGGCCAGGCGTGTCTAAAACCCGGCCTGGCGGAATAAAAGTTGATTTCCCGTCACTATCAAAGCGTTTAGGGACACACGCCACTATCAGATGGATTAGGGATAGTATTCTAGGGTTTAGAGGGCTAGGTAAATGGTTATGTTTTTTAAAAAAATTCCCGAAAGTGTGACGTACTTTAGGGGGGGTCCGAGATTTGTGACAGTTTGTGACAGGGGGGAGGGGGGGGGGTAAAAATGGTCAAAAATAGCGTGACGTACTTTATGGACGGCCCCTATATATCTTTCAACTTCATATGCTGAAATTTCAGTTTACAAGCAATTTTCTGTTAGATTCAATAAAATGTGAGTCAAACATTTTCAGTATCTTTATGGCCTGATAATTAATCATAGTAAAATTTTCCCAATATTTAGACAATTGAATCAAGAATGGGATTCCAAAATATCAAGTCATAAATTTGAACGGATAGAAAGATATTAATATTTCAATTTCATCTCCCGAAACTACAGTTTTCAGCAAGTCTGTTATGGTGTTCTTTGCGGTTTCGACGCTTGATAGTTCCCAGTTTTGGTCTTCAGTGACCCTGGAGCAAAAATTAATGGATCCTATTATCGCGACGTTCTGCTGTCACAACATCCTCTATGTGCAATCAGAAATCTAGCCGCCAGAAGGCTGTTTTTTTTTCAACAGGACAGTGCCCCAGCCCACAGAGCAAAGAAAACCATTGAAATGCTGACAAGAGAGACGCCAGACTTCATTTCTCCCACATTATGGCCTCCGAACAGCCCAGATTTGAATCCTGTCGACCATAAAGTGTGGAGCTTGATGCAAGACCGAGTAGACAACAATCTATGGTATAAACGATCTGAAGTAGCGCTCGATGGAAGTGTGGGATGACCTAGACCAAAGGATAATCGACGATGCTGTTGCACAATGGCGCCAGCGCCTTCAGGCTTGCGTGCAAATCGGAGGAGGACATTTTGAGCATCTTATTTAATTAACTAATCAAATCAAACTGTGGGAATCATGTTGTTATTCAATTCTCTACATATCTGCAAAATTTTAGCATGATTAGTCATCAGGTATTAGAGATATAAGAAAAAAACTTACATTTTATTGAATCTAACAGAAAATTGCTTGTAAACTGAAATTTCCGCATATAAAGTTGGAAGATACATATCTTTTTATCCGTTCAACTTTATCTCATGAAATCTTGGAATCATATTCTTGGTCCAATTCTCTAAATATTTGGAAAATTTTAGCGTGATATGTTATCAGGCATTGGAGATATATGAAAAAAATTGGCTTTTTTTGAATCACGGTGTATAAATGATATATACAGGG